>CM041779.1:556488-831833 GCA_023374045.1 Limonium bicolor | reverse complement strand
AGTTCGAGGTGGGTGACCATGTGTATCTGAAGGTTTCTCCAGTCCGTGGAGTTGTACGGTTTGGGAAGAGAGGCAAGCTTAGCCCTCGCTTCGTTGGCCCTTTTGAGATCCTGGAGAGGATCGGGCCGGTTGCCTACCGTTTGGCTTTGCCTCCATCGCTAGCAGCAGTGCATGGTGTGTTTCATGTTTCCATGCTAAGGAAATATGTTCCGGACCCGTCGCATGTGATTGATTTCGGTCCGCTTCAGTTGAGGGAGGACTTCACGTTCGAAGCAGCTCCTTCGAGGATCCTAGCCAGAGATGTTCGTAAGCTCAGGAGTAAGACCATGCCCTTGGTGAAGGTTCAGTGGTCAGGTCAGTCAGAGGAAGAGGCGACCAGGGAAGTGGAGAGTGAAGTGCGGTCTAGGTTCCCCGCCCTCTTCGAGCAGTAGGTACATTTAATTTCGAGGACGAAATTCTTTTAAGGGTGAGGTGATGTTATAACCCAAGGTTTGATGTCAGAATTTTCTTTGCATTTTATTTTGTCACAAGTTGATTAAGTGGATTTATTAATCCTTCAGGACATGGGAGTCCTTTTGATTAAAGACGAGGACGAAGAAGTCTTTCTCCCCTCCCTCTTTATCTTCTGGTAAGATTTATTAATTCCTAAATTCCTTAAATCCCTTAATCAGTAATTCCCACCTACTGATCAC
The DNA here is from genome assembly GCA_023374045.1 of Limonium bicolor. Taxonomy (NCBI): domain Eukaryota; kingdom Viridiplantae; phylum Streptophyta; class Magnoliopsida; order Caryophyllales; family Plumbaginaceae; genus Limonium; species Limonium bicolor. Next base: position 831,141 of record CM041779.1, on the reverse strand, counting down.
GTTCTCTTCCATGCTTCCTTTCTCGTTCAGTTTTGAAACCGTAAGACGCTCCTCCCTTCTCTACTTTCTCTACTCTCTCCCTCTCTCTCTCTCAAAGAAGTTGCGCTCAATCAAGTGCCCAAGTTCTGTTGTCGTTTTCTTGCAATCCGAGTTCGGTCGTGGATTCCTTCTCTGTTGTAATCCGGTTTCCGTTTAAGGTAAGAACGTCGGTCTGTTCTTGTTCAATTCTGCAATCTGATTTCGGTTTCTCCTCTGTGGTCCCTTTGTGGTCAGATTCAGGTAGGGTTGTGGTTTTGGTTGCAAGGGCAGTTTTCTGATTTGAGGGTTAAAGATTCTGATTCGGTTTGTCTCTATGAATGTATTGTTCAGTATTCTGGAACTGCGTTTGGTCTGCTTTGCTGTGACGACGTTGGTCGATTGCTCAGTGTCGGATTTGGGATTCTTCTGCTGTTCAGATTGAGATCTCGCCTCTGCTAATCCGAGGTAGGTGGCTTTCGGATTAGGCTAGTGTGTTTGGCCTTGGGGAGTTTCAGATTCTGAGTTCTTCTTTGCGAATTGTCTCTGCGTGGTGTTTAAGAATCTATCTGTTTACTGCTGTTTTAATGTCTACAAACCCCCAAGGTTGTTTTCTGCAAATTGATGTCATTTCGAATGTGGTTAAACCTCTGCTTTGTGTACAATTCGTTTCTGGAAACTACACTTTTTGACATGTCCGAACGTCTGTCCGAGCTTAGACGTTCAGACAGACCCTGTTTGCGCTCTGATTTCTGAGTTTTAAACCATGTCCGAACTTCCGTCCGAGCTTTGATGTTCGGACGGGGTGCGAGGACAAGTCCGACTTACAAGTCTCGCATGGTGTCCGAACTTGTAAGTCCGGACAGAAGTTCGGACACACCCTTCTGCTTCTTCTGATTTTGGTTCGACATGCGTCCGAACTTTGACACTCGGACACATGTTCGGACATTACGCGTATTTGATTTTCGAGAGCGTCCGAACATCCGTCCGAGCTTTGATGTTTGGACATTCGTCTGATTTTGACTTCTGAGTCTTGACTTGTGTCCGAACGTTGATGTCCGGACACAAGTTCGGACATGACACTATTTTGACCATAACTTGCTCGTTTGAGCTCCGTTTTGACTTCCGTCTGCGGGGTTGGATTCCCCTTCTGATTTCCAAGCTATTTACATGCTTTGTGGTGCCATTGATGCACATATGCTTAATTGTATTTAAGCTTCTATTTTGGGACCTAGTTATCTCTGTATCTGAACCGTGGACGGCTGGTTTAGCTGTCTCGTAGTGCGCTATGTAGAATATCCTTCTGTTTCACGGGTGATGTTCCCCGTTCTGTTCATAGGTGTTCCACCTGTTCTGTTTACGAGTGAGGTTTTCTCGTTCTGTTCACGGGTTGTTCCCGTTCTGTCTATATGCTGTGATCAACTCGGGTCCCCTTCTGTTTCTGCTTCCGTTTGTTTTTGAACTCTGATTAGTCCTTTTGTGTTTGGACTTCTGCTTATGACTTCTGTTATGGAATATGGCTTTCCTTCTGACTACTTCTGATTTGATAACATTCTGTAAATGTTTTGAGCATGCTGGTTGATGATGTTGGTCATCTACTGGGCATAGTTGTTTGCTCATTCCCCTACTTTATCTAACATTGCATATTGATCAGCAAGGATCTCTTTGCTCAGCTTCTGGAGTTAGCCTTTGATTTGTTTAGTCCTTTTGAGACATTTGTATTTTGACTTGTAGCCTTTGGGCCTCTGTTGTTAGCTTCCACTTTTGATTACGTTGAGGATTGTATTAACGTTTAGAATCTTCGACACTATGTTTATACTTATTATATAAGTATTTCATTTTGGGCCTTGTTTTGATTAATTGTGTGCGTTCATTTAGAACCTTGTGTTATTAAGTAATAATACACGGCGTGTAATACCCCTAACTCCTAGGCCAGTGTTTGGGGGTGTTACAGGGCGGGGACTTTAGATGACGGTTATTAGTAAAACCGTAATCTAAAGTCCGTTGACCGTAAAGCGCGCGTCAACATGGGACTTTACATTACGGTTTTACTAATAACCGTCATCTAAAGTTCGTTCTAAAAGGCGCGCCTACCTCCGATCGATTATTGCTTACGGTTAATTCAATAAACGTCGTTAATTAATTCCGACCTTCCTATTAATCACGATTTCTGTTAAAGCCGTGATTAATCCACCCTCATTAAATGCTTCCGTTCCACCAGTGAGGGAGTAGTCAAGGATAGACGATCTCTTACGAGCAGCATATGCGTGTCATTAATGACATGAGAGAGTAGTGGAAGAAGGAGGTAATTACAGAAATACGTCAGGGTAGTGGTGCACCCCAGCCATATGCTCCTACTTCTGATCCTTCTTGCCCCAGTTATCATAATGATCCTCCCTCATTCCCAAGCAATGATGGTGCTACTCTTGCTCAACTATACACAATTGTCGAGTCCAATGACCAGTATCTTTACGCAGATGTAAAGGTAATTTTTATATCTTTAACTATTTTATTACTTGTCATATCTTTTATTACATATTTCTTAGTTCAATCATCTACTAATCTGATAAAATTATATGAGCCGATAAACTGTAACCTCCTGCTCCCATACAACAATCAAGATATATGTGTCACAGAAGGAAGGGTGTACTCATCAGGCCTGAATGACGTGACCCATGGGTTGCCACTACAACCTTATCACGGGAGAGTCTCTGTGGACCAACCGAATTATCAGTGTCCAGATCTAGAGCTCCTTGTACCTCAGGAGGAGTACAGTACGGTTCAGTCTACAAATGGTGCATTTAATTAGTGGCCTGCTCGTTTGATTCAAAAGTGTGTAGATGTACGCCTAATCCAAACCAATAATATAGTTATTATTGTTCATTATATGAATATAGTATGTATGGATGCTCAGTTCATGACTAGTATTGTATGTCAGTTGTAAATAGGCATTAAAAAATAAATCTGCGTCTCCTGTGAAAAAGAAGTCAAAGATTAAATCCTCTAAATACAAATCATCCACCAACATTGTTCAAAAAGAAAACTTGGTGGATGATTCCATATATGCACGCTTGGGACCAAACATGAAATGCTTGCATGATATAATCTATGACTTCTTAGAGGGTAGAACTTCTATCCTGCTCAGCTTTGACAATGACCTTCTTCACTACCCAGACGGTGTAGAAGTCGACATGTGGATAGCCGATATTAAGGACATCCCGAAATCTGGATGGGTGCCTATCTCAGTGATGCATTCATACATTCTGTAAGTATTAGTTTTGTTTTATAATTAAGTTATAAATTGTTGTCCTGAAATAATGTTAATTTTATATCTTTTAATTTATGAACAGGTTTTTACATGACAAAATGCAATCTTTTGTCCTTACTCAGTATGGATTTTTGTGTCTTAAAAGAGCGTCATACACTGCTTTGAAGAGTGATACACACTCTTGTAAGGACTACTTGCACCGTGCGATGATTAACGACATCAAAGCGAAAAAGAAATATCTTATGCTACCATATTATCAAAGGTAATACTTCTATTAATCATTTTAATTTGAATGAATGTTGTAGTTATTGATTTTGACATTATAATGACATGTTAGTATTTTGGTATTACACAGTGGTCATTGGATTTTAATGGTGTTGTATCTAGATTGTGTGCGGGTACTATTTCTTGATCCGCTGCAGGTTGGACATTAAAAAAACATCAAGATAAAGCCACACCTTAGAATGTAAGTACATTATAAACCACTTCTTTATGTATTCAAACTCTTTTAATTTAATTTTATTGTGTATGGATATCCTAATTTAATTCATGTATGTTGATTATACTAATTGTGCAGTGTATATCAAGGTGTTTTGATGACAGAGCTTGGTGTAAGGTTAAGAGGTGTCATCCCTTAGACTTCAGTGAAAGTACATGCGTCATCACTTGTCATCACTAATAAATGTCTTATGTAATTAGTTTTTTTCCCTGTGTTTAAGTGTCCATGTCAACCCGGGAGTTCAGGGTGTGGGTATTATGTCATGAGGTATATGTATGACACAATCACCCTATTAAGTGAGATAGGAGATCCGTTAGAATAGGTATCCCAAAGTTATATTTATTTTTAAATTACTAATGTAATTGTTTAATGATTAACTAATTTTGTCTTGTTTTGTTTTTCAAAGGTTTTTTTCCCTAGTGTTGGAGAATATACCGGAGAAACCATCAACGGGATGCTTGAGGATTGGGCGGAGTTCGTCTGTATGAATTTGGTTTGATTTTCACTTTGTTTTTCAAATTGTTATTTAGAACTTTCTTTAGACTTTTATGGCTAGATAGATTATGTAAGAACACCATTTGTGTACAATAGTAAACATTTGGGTAGTTGTATATGTATATGGTCATTTGTGACCATTTGAAATGTGTTTTATGATCATTTATGACCATTTGAAATGTGGTGTATGGTCATTTATGACCATTTCATCATTATTTTGATTTTTTTGACAATTTTCTTACAAAGAGTGATAATATCCTCTATCATGTGATGTAGAGAGATGTGTGGATATATCTGGTTACATATTTACTGGTTTGTTGACAGGGGCAAAGCCATGAAATATTTGTAAGGTGGCGAGAATTTTTTTAATAATATTAATTAATATTTTAAAATTAATAAAACTTTTAGATATTTATAATTATATTTAAAAAATTGATATTAGATATTAAATTTGACATAAAAATTGAAATATATAGATCAACATATAAATAAGTTTGTTTTACCTTTTTTTTGTAATTTTTAAAAATTGGTATACTAAATTATATGTTATGCAATTAATATAGAACAATAGTTCTAAACTAGTAGTCTTTTTTCTAAAATTTCTTCTAAAAATTATTTTGAGTAATTTTATTATTTTAAAACACTTTTATTATGGATATAAGGGGTACATGATTACTAAGACTGACATAATAACCCGTTTTACTTTAGTCTATATTGCTAAAATAAGAATATTAAGAGTTTTCTTATCTAATATAAACTAAAAATGATTTTACAATATAATTCTAAAAAAATACATAATAATAGAAATTAAATTGATAACAAATAAAAATTAATGATATCATATGATATTTTACAAAATGTTATGGGGGCAAAAAAATATCTATTAACATAAATAAACTATATAACAATAAAGCTAGAACTAACTTAAGTATGAACCCGAGGGAGTCGGGGGGCCGCACACCCACCAGCCCCCCTTGTCTCCGCCCCTGTTTGTTGACATATGTGGGATTATAAACAAAAAATGAGAGAAAAACAAAAAAAAACAATAGCTTTGGCGGTTCCTACTAAAAACCGCGAAAATGTACAAAAACAAGGTCATTTTCGGTGGTTTCTACTCAAAACCGCTGAAAATGTACAAATACAAGGTTATTTTGGCGGTTCCTACTAAAAACTACTGAAAATACACAAAAAACAGGGTCATTTTCGGCGATTCTTAAGGAAAAACCACTGAAAATGACCTAGTTTGTGCAGCTCCTACTACGAGCTGTCGAAAATGGTCCAGTTATTTCACATTTTTTTGCCCTTTGTAAGCTCATTTTCAACAGTTTTCTCATTAAGAACCATCAAAAATAAGGGTAGACCCTTTTGGTGGCAGCATTCTCGACCCGAAAAAGGCCTAAAAACCCACCGGAAAGTATCCTTTTTGTACTAGTGTCATCAAGATCACTTAGATCAGGCTAGCTAGCTTTCATTAATGGACTCATCCACCACACCGATAACCTTTTTTGGTAACTGTACATGCATCCATGCATACCTCTTTAAATGTAGTCACAAAATAAAATTTAATTTCTATTTTTAGAAATAAATGTACTCACATAGTGAATGTGAATAAACAGCAGTACTCGAGTCGAGGATGAGCTAACTATAGTTAGCTATTACGTAACACTTGGGATCGTTCGCTGCGAGCGCCCAAACGTAGGTAAAGCTGCGTTAAAATAAAGGCCCCTCTAGTTAATCTATAGTGACCAGACATGTAGACGGTTTAAAAAATTCCAACCAATTATACATTGACAGTTGTACTCTCATGTTTTTGAAAAGAAGATTGTTGTTCGCACGTACCAAACGGGCTCATAATATAAAGAAGGTTAATTGATATTGTTTGAAGTTGAACTCGCGCGCGTAAGCACTGTATCGAGTAGGTGATTTTGATTTTTATACCGCATCATCTTAATGTCCCTAGCTTAGCTATATAGTATAACAAAACTGAATATATTTATAATTAAAGATAAGTAATCTAACGTATAATAAATAAAAAGGAATAAAAACAAACAGATAATAAGGTACCAAATAATTAATCTTCAGGTTGGGATATTTCACTAATTAACCTTAAAGGTTGATACACAGCTGAAATCTTAGTTTGTTTCATGAAATAGGCTCCGTTTGAAGAAGGCGTTCAAACGCAACTTTAGCTGCGTTCACATAACTCTCACTGTGGTTAACAAATTGTAACCAGACACATCACTATTTTTAACTGTTGGACTGAAATATAAACCAATGAGTGACAGCCACATCACACAGAAAAAGTACAAAGTTTTAAACGCAGCAGTCGAACGGCGCCATAATCTCATCTAAAATTTGGCCATATTGTGATCGCAAATTCCATCGTGCAGCAGGTTCGCACATGAGATAGGAGTGGGAGACTGATTTGGCAGTTCTAGTCAGCAGGTGTCTGAACTGTTTTGTTGACTGAACTGTCTTTTTATTATATTAATTTTAAATATTTGTAACGTTTAATATATAAGTCCAAAATAAAAAAAATATATCACTGTTCATCTAAATTCAAACTCTTCAAAACAAGACCAGTCATGGATATGTTTTGATAACTTTGAAAAAAAACTATTTTTACATGTGTATGATGATACACTAAAATAATAATATGATTTATTAATTTTAATATTATGATTCATTAAAATTGATATTATCATCCATTAACTAATAAGTGGTGAATTAGATTACAAATTTCAGAACCAATAAAAAATTGTTATTGTTTTGTAGTGTATTATTATTGTTGTATGGTGTATTTTAAACCTTATACAATGAATCATATATTTTTCATACATACAAAATAATGTTTTGTGTTGCATTATTGTGTAAAATTTTTTATTTTATATGTTTGTGATGATACACTGAAATGAAGATATGATTCATTAATATTGATATTATGATTCATTAAAATTGATATTATGATTAATTAACTAATAAATGACGAATTAAATACCAAACTCCGGAACTGATAAAAATTCATTATGGTTTTTAGTGTATTATTATTATATTGTAATGTATTTTAAACCTTATATGGTGAATCATTTTTTTCTTCCATATCAACTATTGTTTTTTTTGTGTTGTATTATTGTTTAAAATTTTTATTTTTATATGTTACTGATGATACACTAAAATTATGGTATGATTCATTAAATTTGATATTATGATTCATTGAAATTGGTATTATGATTCATTAACTAATAAGTGGTGGATTAGATAACATACTTCGAAACAAATACTGAATCATTATTGTTTTGTGGTGTATTATTAATGTTATATGGTGTATTTTAAATTGTATGTGGTGAATCATAAGTGTCGTGATATATGTTGATATGTACATGTAACTAAACATAAATTTTTAAACTTATCAAAATATATCCATGATTGGTCTTGTTTTAAAGAGCTTGAATTTAGATAAACAATGGTTGAAGTGGGGTTCCACCACGTGTAGTAACATGCTGCCTGCGGAGACAACAGGAGAGCCTCCTACCGGTCCCAAGATCGGACTCTCGCGTCCGGAGAGCCATTCTTTAAATAAACTGCGGAAGAACGATAAGCCATGTGGTCTTTCCCGCCAGTAAAGCGAAGCAAGGCCCTCTCCGGTAGACTAGAAGTAACTATTCAGTAAAAGGAATAAATTATGGGAAAACCTTGTATATTGGAGAATATTCTAGAGTAGTGTAGGCCCACAGAAACGGTTATACTCTATAGGAGGGGCCTATAAATAAGAGTCACAAGTTATGTAAGAGGACACGCTTTTGATCAATACAACGTTAGGAGTTCTCTTTGCAGCTCTATCCGAATACAAGTTCCACTCAATCTCAATGGTGCAAATATTTTTTATTTTGGACTTATATGGTTTAAAAGTTATAATCAGTTATGGTAATCAAATGTTGTTTGTTTTTTATTTAAGAAAATCAATGACCCCTCTCCATAATGCTTTAAAAGTGTTGACATGTAATTTCTTTTCCAAGGTACAATGTGCCTACACCAAATATAGAGTGGAATTCCGGCACATTAGCTAGTGTGTATTGTGATACTTCATAACGTACGTACCTACTCAAATTACTGTAACTTATAAGTCCTATTTATTTAACTAATACAGTTCATTAAATTCCAGATACGAACCAAAACTTCTTCTTATTTAATAACTACAGTAGTAGCTGTGGAGAAATACATTGCTATAGACATCACACATCACACATGCATACATATCTCGATATTAATTGCAAGCTATCACCACTTTCCGTTACCTTTCCCTTTCCAACTCACAGACAAACACTTAAACCCAACCCCACAAATCCCAAATCAATCCCTCTTAACTACTCATCTTTTCTTTTGGTTACTTTCCTCATACGTACATATTCACAGCTCCCGCATCAATCCCACCTCCCGCTACAACTCGTTCTCTTCGACTAATCTCTCAACCGCCATGAAAATCAACAACAACACTACTCACCCTTCTCTTCACTGCTTCTTTCTCCCGCTACTCATCCTCACTTCATTCTTTTTCCCACTTCAATCCACCGCCACCAACCACTCTCCTCCTTCCCCAAGTCACAAATCACCCAACACATACGTCGAAGACGCTTGCAGCGTGACTCAATACATATCCGACTGCGTTAGATCACTCTCTCCATTCTCCAACAAGGCAAAGACTAGCCCTAGTAAATGGGGTCGGGCAAGTGTATCTGTCACTGTACATCAACTCGAAACCGTCAACCATTTCGTCAAGAATTACAGTGGACAGATCAGTAGTGGAAGTGGTGGTGGTGGTAGTAAGAAGATGACTGACGTAATCTCCACTTGCGTAGAGACTATCCAGGATGCACTGGATAATCTACATCAGTCACTTCACGTCATGAGAAGACTCAATAGAAGTTTGTATTCATATCACATCACTAATTCAAAATTGATTGTTTCTCTAATCAGTAATTAATAACCTTATTCGGTTAATTAATTAATAGTATCAGCTGTTGAGTGTGTGTGATATGATATGGTGTGCCCTGCCGTAGGTGAGTTTGACGAGCAAATGAACAATGTGTTGACGTGGATGAGCGCCGCACTAACCGATGAAGGGACATGTTCGGACGCATTGGACGAAGTTGACAAGGGGAGATCAACGACGGTACGGAAGCTGAGGATGAAACTGACGAAGGCGTCGCGTTTTACTAGTAACGCGCTTGCTTTAGTTAACAAGCTTGCTACATCTGGATTATAATTGGAGGAGAAGATTAATTAAAGCGGATTATACGTATACGTACTTATATATATATGCATGCCGAATTTAAATCTGTTGTTTGCAACTTTGCATGGTGGTGTGGCTCAACAAATCCGGCCAGTTTCTTATAAAATTCACAATATACCTCTTTTTTCTTTTGTAATTTACAACATATTCCTATTGGTCTTCATAATTCAAATTTAAGAGTTGTCCAAAATTGATGAAATTTTACATGGACGATGTTAAAGTGTTATATTTTGGTCCAATATCAAATTTAAAGTTTTTTAAGCTCATATGTGATTTGTGGGATCCAATAAACATGTCATAACTTTCATTGGCCCCACAGGTCACATATGAGCTTAAAAACTTTAAATTTGATATTGTACCAAAATATAACACTTTAGCATCGTCCATGTAAAGTTCCATCAATTTTGGACAACATTTAAACATGTTTAAAATTGAATTATAAAAACCAACAGGAATATATTGCGAATTATGAAAGAAAAAAAAGGGTATGTAATCAATTTTCCCTATTATATATATGGTAGGGACTGGGTATACGCGCGTATAACATTGTGGACATATATATTTGTGATTTTTATGACCATTATTGGAGAAACCGGACTGTGGTTATTGGACCGAATTTCGGCTCCCAGTGGCAGTGATCGCCATTCCACCAATGGGAATCTGCATCTACTTCGTTGACCATTTTGTATATATATCCTGGAGTGGAGCTTATAATTAGGCAAGCAAAGGATAGTTTATTGCTTGATTAGGGTTTTTTCTCTAGCAACCATCGTGTCTTTCTTTTGATAATTACTGAATAACCAGTTACATAAGACACTTCAACATAATATTTTTCTCACTCAAAAGAAAAATAAGAGTAAAAAGTAACCATCGTGTCTGTATTATCATATATGGGAAATTTTATCAAATATCACTGAGTTTTTGTTTAATTCATAATATACCACTGTGTTTCTAAAATTACATAGGATAACACCGAGTTTTTACTTATTTCACCAGATAACACTCTGTCACATATTTCGTCAATATCCCTAGAAAAAAGATTAAACTGCCCTATTATCAGTTAAACTAAGGTGGTATCTTATAGAATTTATCAATATGACAATTAATTGTGACGTAATTGGTTAATAACAGGAGTATTTTTGTCATTTTCTAGGAAAAATAACAAAGAAATTAACAAAATATGAGACAGAGTGTTATCTAGTGAAATAAGTAAAAAAACTCAATATTATCCTGTGTAATTTTAAAAACACAATAGTATATCATGAATTAAGCAAAAACTCAATGGTATTTGATAAATTTTCCCTATATAATCTATATGGATATGGTACATACTGCGAGACACTTTGACATCGACAACATTTTTGTGAGGGACCGGGTGGCTACGTAATGTGATCACTCGATTGTTCATTTTCCTTCAACTGATTAGTTTGCCGACATCTAGATGCTCTATTCTTTGATCTAAGGTTCTGTTGTTGACCACTCTTCTGAAGCAAAACGATCGCGAGGGCTTTTTTTTTAAGCAAAAGGATCGCGAGGGATCAGAAGCCCAGGATAGTATTGGCTGCGTTCGGCTGCATTTCTGTTGGTAGTTTTGTGGTAGTTTTGGTCTGGTTGTTTTGGTTGGTTGTTTTGTGGTAGTTTTGTTGGTTGTTTTGTGTTGGTTGTTTTGTGGTTGTTTTGAAAAATAGTGTTCGGTGATGGCGGTTTCGTCTGTCTGTTTTGAATAAGTTAGTTTCGTGCGGTGCGTTTACCGTTTTCGTTATTACAATTAAAATATTTATATTACATTTTAAAATAATTTTTTGTTAATAAAGTTAAAATATATGTAGATATTCAATTATTGTCTTTATAATTATTATTCTTTATTAATATTTTAGTGATAATTAATTTATAATATGTATACATATTAATTTATAAATAAAGTTTTTACATATATTGAGAAAATAAAGAAATAAACCATTGTATTTAGAGTAAATATATTAGATGTTATATATAAAAATAAAATTTTACGGATTATATATTAGTATTTAATATAACATTTCAAATGTATTAATACTTAAGATTATTTTAATTTTTAATCAAAAAAATAATATCATTTAAATGAAAAATCAAAATTTTATAATAATAAAATAATTTACTGTAAGCGAACATATATATAGGTATCACTTTTTTTATTATATATTGTTTAATTGTTTGATAAAATATTTATTTTAAACATATTTGTAGTTAAAAAATATTTCTATTCAATTAAATATTATTTATTGAAATTCAAAAACATAAATTTAAATTTAATACTGGATATGTCAAGAAATGAAAAATAAAGTATTCGCATATAAAATTATTCTTTAATTATTAAGCACGGTATAAAACATATAATAACTTTTATATACTGACAAACCATAATAGTTTATACAAACAGTTTTGTAATTAATTATTACTTAGCAAGTTGAATACTTATAATTGATATTTCTGAATCATACTACAAATAGTTTGTACTCTAATAATTTTGATATAATTGATAGTTTACATCGTAATTTTTATTAGTTTGCTATTTTCCTTGTAGAATATTTTATTAGAGTTGATAGATAGTAATAGTTTGAAGAGACTATTTTTCCGTATCTAAATAAACAATTTAGAAAAACACTACTAGTTTAAAACTATTATTTTGTATTTTTTTCATTAATTTATAATTTAGTATACCAATCTTTATAAAATAAACTAAAAATAAAAAGGGAAAATAAACTAATTTATAATATATTAATCTATATATTTCAATTTTAATTTAATTTTGTGCCAAATTTAATATATAATATCATTTTTAAAATGTAATTATAAATATTGAAAATTAAATTAATTTATTAAAAAATTTTAATAAATTAATTAATATTATTAAAATATTTTTGCCCCCTTAATTACAGTTTTCTGGCTTCGCCTCTGTTTACGGTATTCATTATATTTGCAGCATAAATTGTTGGTTGTTTTGTGGTAGTTTTGTGGTAGTTTTATGCTGGTATATTTGTGGCTGTTTAGAAAAATGGTGTTCGGTGATGGCGGTTTTGGTATTTTTGTCAAAAATACCAAAACTCAAAAATGCCACATTTATACCACATTTATACCGTGACCGAACGCAGCCATTGGGCAGTATTTTTATTAGTATATCTGGTCGTATCGTTAGTATCTCTATCCTTGGGACATCCACACTTAAAAAAATAGATTTCACCCACCAACAAATTTTTTTATTATCTCTTTTTACAATCTTTTAGGTACTCTAAAAAGGAGATGTCTTAGTTAAGAACCCCTCCCACGTCCTCACTCCTCCACTTCAACATTTTCTTTTTATAACATTATGGGTGGAATCCATTGAATGCCCTTATAATTATAAATACACGATCCTCTGTATAAGACAACATATTCTATACAGAAATAAATGAAATAGTTGATATAAGCCCAAATTATCAAAAAATAAAAAAATAAAAATGAAAGTATTATTCTATAATTAATTTCTACTAATTAATTAATTGTTAAATATATGGTTTCTTATTCCACGTTTACGGTGTTCCTTGATCTTGTGTGGGTGGGAAAGGTCACACGTTGCCAATTCTTGCTCATTGGCATTCCTATGTATCGGGCTAGGAGGTGTGGGTTGAAGCTTGAATTAATAATATTGAACCACTATATATTGATTTGATAGATTTTTTTCATTTGATTAACGAAAGTTTTCTGATGTCGCAAAAGAAATTTAAACAGAATGACTAAAATAGTTTTGAGATTAAGATATAGAGTGGCATATGGATTTGCACTACATTAAAATTTAAAACTACAAGAAAGGAGGACGGGAATTAACGTTCGACCGCCGCCATCTCACGAACCCATCTCCGGCAGCTGCTTGCTCAAACGACGACGTCGACATCTCCGACGAAACATCTGGTTTCCTCACACAATAACCCGAAGACATCTTATTATTATTCATACCGTAGCACACATCATCATCCATCATGAATTGCTTCCTTCTCCTCTCCACTTCACTCCTCTGAACTCTTCTCCTAAGATTCTCATTCCTCATCCCTACTTGCTCCTCCCTTCTACCGTGTCTGTAACCTTGACCTCTATTTCTGCTTTTATTATTCATTGCAGTTGGTGGTCATCATCTTCCTCATCGGAACCGGTAAAGCATCCAATCCCATCAGTTTAGCAACAACACCCGGTTTACACCAAACCACTTTCTCCCCAACACTTACCCTCCTCTTCTCCGTTGTAATCGTCGGTAATAACTTCCCTAACCTCATATCCAACCGATACTGCTGCTTCCCATCACCATTCCGATCATCATCATCATTCCTGAACGATGATCTGTACATCGCGTCTTTCCCGTCAAGTGAAAACCTTGGATGGTACTGATTCAACGCGTGTCTAGCTGACCGGAGTATATCCGAGCTATTCACACACGACATTCTATGCTGCTGCACAAACTTGTTATTATCTTCCGGAGCACCACCACCGCGGCGAAGTTGTTGCTGTCTACACCTATGTTCGTCAAGGAGTTTCGCGCGTCGGGCGAGTTCTTCCTCGAGTTCGAGCTGAAGGATCATTTCTTCCAGAGTCACGCTGTGTCTTGGTGGGTTGTTGATGGGAGAGTAAGTGTGTGAGTATTCGTGAGATGGTGATGATTTGTCGTTGTAAGAGGAGGTAGTGGTTGTGGAGGCGACCGTTGCGAAGGAGGATGGTGGTGGTGCTGCGGTGACGATGGAAGGATGAAGATCGTGGAAAGTGAAGAGTGTGGTGGTTGGAGTTGGTGGTGGTAATTGATTTTGATCTAGGGTTGAGGTTGATGTCTCACCGACGCAGAAGTTCCGGAAAGTTTGCTTCATCTTGGATCGAAGGGAGAAGATGTTCATCTAGCTAGATATCTAGAAAGAGGGGAGGGAGAAAGGTGCGTGTCTGTTAGTTTTGGTCTGGTTAAAGTTGTGAGTCAATTAGTTGAGAAGAGGATCAATGGAAAAAGGGTTTGGAAGGAAAAGCTAAATTGCAGTAATAACGTGATGAGATTGAATGAGAGCGGTGGAAAGTGTGAGTGAGTGTCTTTTCGATCCTTTAATGGAGTAGAGGTTGATGTAAATGAAGTTCACATGAAAGAAGGTTAAAGTTTGTTCGTTGGTTCACAGGTTTTTTGCATGTCCGCCTTCATTTCAAGCTTTTGTTTTAACACCGATGGATGCTAGTTTCTCAATTTTTGGGGTTTTGGGTCGGGTAGAACTCAACCCGAATCTCATTTGCTCGTGGTTCACCTCAATCCGAAACCGACTCGAACCTAGAACGAGTTATGATTTGTCAATCTGAAAGTGACCCGGGTCACAATATCCTCAATCTAGCTGAACCAACCTATTTGACACGAACATGAAATTGACACAACCCGAACTCGAAATCAATCCAAAATAACCCACACTGAAATTAAAAATATTTTACTATCGATACAAATTCAATACAAATCACCAAGACAACATAGCATAGCATATAAACCATCAGATATAAATGATTACATGATTAATATATTTGGGGTTATATCGTATAACTAAAAGAATATATATATTTTACTAAAAAAATGTTTTCGGGTTGAAATCGGGTTGGCAGATCAAACCCAAAATTGACCCGGGTTTTTAGCAACCCAACCCGACCCAAAAAAATTTTCCGGTTGAATATTGCAACCCAACTTGAACCCGATCCAAAAATATTTTCCGGTTGAATTAATATTGCAACCCAAACCCATATTTTAACGTATCAGTTCGGTCAAATTTCAGGTTCGTGTCAAAATTGACAACCCTCATCCATCAGTTTTTTTAAATAATATAAAATTTTTTATCATAAATGGTAGTATGACACCAAGCAGTGCTAGCTAATGGTTTTTGTATCACAAAGGATATGGATAGGCTCTGTAAGATGTTGTTTGTTTAGATAGTTTTTCTTATTTTAAACGAAGAGAAAAGTGATGCGATTAACTTGATTTCTCATCTCTCTACGATTAATGACCATTAATCAATTACGAAATAGATATTAACTAGGGGTGTTCATGAAAAACCGGAACCATCAAACTGAAACCGTTACCGATGAAACCAAAACCGGAAACCAGGTTAACCAAAGTGGTTTGCCAGTTCGGTTAACCGAACCATTTAATTTTCTGGTTCCGGTTATTGATTTTAAGGAATCCGATTAATAAAAACCGTGTAAGCCTTTTAATTTTTTTTGTGTATAAGTATAAACTATACGGTTAATTATTAGATTTATCAAAATCAAGTGTACAATTATTTAGTTAATGATCAGAGTAATACTAAAAGCAATAAAATCTTACCAAAATCGACGGTTAACCGGTTTAAAATACCGCATAAAAACCAATAAAACCGCACGTTGTTTAATAATTATAAGAAAAACACACATAAATTTACATTATTTCAGTTAATTGTTAAACTGTTAAACCCATACCGAAGCTGACGGTTAACCGCTTCTAAATGAACCGGTTACAATTATCAAATTTGACTAACAAAAATCCGGTTAACCTGTTATGAACACCCCTAAATTATTAACCATGATGACCATTACGTGATCGTGAACCTAGGACCTTTGGTTCTAGGATACCACCCCTCTACTCAAGCCACGGGGGCTTGGCAAACGAATATTGACTATTTTTTTTGATAATTTGCTGGTGAAAACCAGTTACAAAGCAGTACTATGGCTTAAAAGCCCTTCCCGCCTAGTGAAGAGCAAAAAGAAAAGTTATACTAATTATAACAGTAAATAAGAAACAACAAAAAAGCTTCAAGATCTCTTCGATCATGTCTCCTGCTTGATAATTAACTGGAGTCATAGTTGAGGAAACTCTGCTGGGTGAGCTTTGAGAATGTCAAGGCTTTGCCCAAAAATGCATGGCAAAGTTCGGTTGCACATAGCAAACTTCTCTACGCAGAACACCAGAAAGTATTTAGCATATTACTTTGGAAGCATTTGTTTGCGGAGCCCAAGAACAGGTCGGTCTACTCAGGAACGAGCAACAACTACTACCTGTTTTCCAACTTTTCCCCAAGGAAGAGTCCTATGAGAGCAGAGGGAGCACTCTCAAGACCGTCAGAGACATCTTCAACGTACTTGGTTCTCCCTTCTTTGATATGTGGGATAATCATTTCCAAGTACTCGGAGTACTTGTCATAGTGCTCAAACACCAGAAAACCTTCCATCCTGATCCTCTTTGAGACGAGGCATAAGAGATTGAGGACTCCCTCTGGCTTCTCGAGATTATACTGAGAGATCAATCCGCAAACTGCAATCCGCCCATGAAGCCTCATGTTAAGCAGGACAGCGTCCAGCATCTTCCCTCCCACATTCTCGAAGTATATGACTAGTCCCTCTGGGAAGTACCTTTTTAAAGCCACATTAAGGTCTTGTTCTTCCTTGTAGTTAAAAGCCTCATCAAATCCAAATTTGTTCTTCAATAGATCAACCTTTTCCTTGCTTCCGGCACTTCCAACCACTAACAACCCATAAGTTTAGCGAATTGTCCCACTAACTGACCAACGGCCCCAGAGGCAGCAGAAACATAAACGCGGTCTCCTTCTTTTGGGGAGCAAATGTGGTAAAACCCAGCATAAGCTGTCATCCCAGGCATGCCCAGAATTCCTGTGTAATAGCTCAAAGGAACATCTGTACGAGAGATTTTGAACAATGTCTCAGGGGCAGTAAGGAGACTGTATTCTTCCCACCCCGTGATGCCCCAGATAAGATCACCTTTCTTGAAATTTGCATGGATGGACTGATTCCAACACTGTGGCAACCCCATACCCAAGGATTGGCTATCATCTAGCTGGTGCACAGGGGGAGTTTCGATGGTTACTACTTAACTTGCTCCTGATCCCCGAATTTCTCCTTTTAGCATTGCCCATTTCTCTTTTCGGTAGACCCCCCTGATGCTTTGGAAGCAAATTACGTTTGTCATTAGTACTTTGCTTCTCCTCAACTCTCTTGCTTCTTCTCAGAATTTGCCTAAAGTTTTGGAGGCTGAGTTCTGGATTGGGATAGTGGCAGTTTAGGCTTCTTCCAAATTCTAGGCACCTTTGCGCTGCCGTGAATGTTGGACTGAGGGAAGCGGAATGAAGAGAGTCTGGCGTGGAGAGACTATGAGAGTGCATGGGGGTGAGGACAACTTCTAGGTTAATTGTAGGCGACTGTGGGGAGAGAGCAGCCCCAAACGAATATTGACTATTATCGAGTACTCTCACTCATATACTTTTCATCCACAAATATACAAACTATTGAATCAATTGCCCTAAAATATTTGTAAACGATAAGAAAACTCCTACACTGCTCACCTAGTTCCGCTTGACACTTTTCTAAACACACGCTTGATCTCATGATCATGGCAGAAGATGAATATGATGACACACTCGATACAAAGGGGAAAATGCAAGCATGACAATAATCAGGTTCAGAAGAACGACGCCAATCGAGGATATAAAGTCATTGGACCACCAAGTGTTGTCAATCGCGGATAGATTCAATGGAAACAACTTCAAACACTTGTAAATATAAGTGAAGTTATCACTACAGGCGAAGAACAAGATGGGTCTCCTTAACAGCTATAGCCTCAAACTAGACAAGGCCTTCCAAATGCATCAATTGGGATTGAGCTGATATAGCATGGTCTCATCCTGGTTACCATCGTTTAAACATCAATGTATTGCAATTTTTTTGAGGATTGTATATGATCGAACCAAAAGTGGTACTTACTCTTGGGCAACATATCATCTCGAATTCGTACTTGGGAGATTTCATCACTACATACCATACTAGATTTAAATTATTTTGGATGATGTAACACCCCTACCGCTAATCATATCATTAACTTCTAATTGTC
Organism: Limonium bicolor; assembly: GCA_023374045.1. NCBI lineage: Eukaryota > Viridiplantae > Streptophyta > Magnoliopsida > Caryophyllales > Plumbaginaceae > Limonium > Limonium bicolor. The sequence goes on along the minus strand of CM041779.1, from coordinate 812,678 downwards.
TCGTCGGAAAATACTAACACAAACGGTGACAGTGATACAATGCCGTTAGCCACTCACGTGACTAACAAGGCCTAAACTTAAACAGTAACGGTCTGATGGACCAGAATTCCCGAGTACTTATACAATACAATCTCATTCCCGTTTCTAAACCGAGTCATATACAATCCTCAAGTTAATACCATACCGAGTCTATTACCTTCTACATGTCGATAACAACTTCGGACTTACTCTACTAACAAATACAAATGTAATTATCAAACTACCTTTGCATGGCAGCAGTCCCCGTCCACTCTCGAACGGTAATCATCTCCAGTGTACCTGAAAAGTAATGGGTGACCCCAAAGGGGCTCAGCACCTTTGCTGGTATGGTAGTCGTGCAACCCGCTACTACCGGGCCACACTCAACTAATTGTCGTCTGAACATGCGATTGATTTTATTTAAATCATAACATGAAATGCTGTAAACACACAATATGCTCGCGTCAACAAGTATTCATACAGAAGAATACAATCAACAAGGTTTGAATCTTAAATTCGTTAGATTATATTACCTTGTTCTTTAGGCCTTGAGAATCTCTATCTCAAGCTAGCCTCATTCGCATTAGTTGATATCTTATCCACCTTAGTTGGATAATTTTATTCGTTCTCTTAGATCCATAGACATCCTCTGGTCTCGATCTCGTTTTCTTAATTATTCTACTCCTGAATAATTCTTAAGTTAAGCCTCTCAGGCCTCCGGGCAGAGACGCACATATAGATCTCACCCCGGGCTTTAGGGGTAGTCTTACTTCCCCGGTTTCGACCCTACCAGGTCTAGCATGGTGGGAAGGTTCAACTAGCAACCGGAACCATTCTCTTGAATCCTCTTTCTTTCATAACCCATGAAACCCAGCTTATCTCTTTAAACGGATAATATAACACCCCGACCCGAAACTCCACAACCTGTACGTCGATAGCTCCCAAAGATAACTGGAAATACAGCGGAATATATACATAAGAACGGGTGGTGCTACAACGCCGTTAGTCACCCATGTGACTAACAAGGCTAACTCCAAAATAACTTACAAACGATACAGTCTGAGCGCTGAATACAAACCGCTAAAAATAACAAAAGCCAATAGTAAAAGTATAGTACTGTAAAATGATACCGGCAGTAATAATCTTCTGTCTTAATTCTACACCACTTACACTCGGTCGGGTAATCTCTTCTTTCTTCATGTACCTGTGAATGGTTGGCCATGAAACGGCTCAACAAAATAAATTGCTGGTATGAAAAGCGTGCAGCCCACAGGCTACTGGGCCACACCAACTACATTGTCGAATACATGCAGATCATTTTTTTTTGTAAAGCTGTAAACGTGCAGCATAACATAATCATAGCAAGTATCCATACAAGGACAACAATGTCACACAGTACAAGACTTCAGAAGGTCCATTTAGATGTTCTGTAATTGCTTGATAGTAGTCAGATCCACACAATGGGACTAACATGTATATAAGAGTACATTAATACAGAGGAGGTGTAGTGACCTCGTTAAACTCCATCTTCATAGAGTAAATTGGTTGGGTATGATAAACCCTTAGACGAGATGGGACTCTCGTATAATTAAGTAGGTGGGTAATAATTCCCTCAGTAGATAACGTAGTTAACTCCTGTACCTAAAGAGGTGGGTATCGTACCCTCGAGAGAAATGTAGCCTTTCTCCCAACTTAGAAAATGTTCCGGTACGGTCCCGGTGAGTGGACATAGAGTGCACCCAAAACTTCCGTCGCGACGTATATTTGAATAGGAGACGACCTGAGACAGGTACAACTCCCGTAATTGCATGCATGGCCAGATACATCTGGGCTCCTCGCCTTTCGTGACATAGAATATGTTAGATGTCACACAAGGATGTTAAACACGCATACTAAAGTGTATTGTCAGTTATCACGTTTAGGGATAACGACGTTTGTTTATAAGGGAAGTTAGTGAGAAACTTGAGTACAAGTTCTCTGTATAATAACACGTAGGTATTTAATCCACTGGTAATGTAGTGTTGTATGCGTGGCACGTACACGTTATAGTCAGAAACGTTCACGCACATAAAACAACACAACAACGCATATCGTTCGCGCACACTAAATAACACAATAGTGCATATCATTCATGCACATAAAATAACACAACAGTGTACAAGAGCAGTACAACATTTTACATGTAATTATCTTGGTCGTTAATTCACACAACGGGTAGCACACAAACCGGTATAATCCGATAGCAAACAGGCTGCAAGAATCCCATACCGTTCACCGTAGATTGTACTCGATTAATTCCCGGTCAACGTCTGGTCAAACAAGGTCCTAGAATAAGATTAACTGAGAGTGTTAATTTATGTTACTCTCGTATATGATTTTTTTACCGTAACGTAAAGTGATTTCGAAATCCCTTGTCATTTCATGTGAGGTTAATTTACCATAGTAATTATTCCTTTCACTTCTTAACTTTACTTATAAGTAAGGAATTATTATATACCTTAAATCTTGTAGTCTTAAATTATAAGACTATTATTGCATGGTAGTATACTTTTATTTATTCCCATGATTTTAAGTATGCCACATTGACTATTCTCCTTAGTTTATTTAATCCCCTTGGATATATTTTTATATTTATATATTTACACATGTATGTATACAAGTATTGTTTTATATGACATGTTGTATTTATCCAAATGACAAAACAACTTATAAATCCGTCAATGACATTTATTGGTCACGTTTACTCAATTCTCCTCATAACATTAAATATAATATACTATAATCCCAAATATTATTTGGTGGTTATATACTCTCGTTAATTCATGTGAAGTTTTAACTTAACGCTTAGTTAATTTCCTTAACCTCCTAACCTTATTATAATCAAGGTTTTTGTTCATATATTTTAAAGTATGTAGTCTTAAATTATAAGACTTATATTGAGTGGTATTTCTTTTAAATTACCTTATGATTTTATGTACATCATATTATATTATTTTCTTTGATTTATTTTAAAAGCCTTTGAGGTATTTATTTACACATGTAATATTTATAATACATGTTTATATTTGTCTAAGTAATATTTCAACTTAATAAATTCCTTATATTTTCAGATAGTCACTCAAGGACTTAGGAATTTCCAAAACTTCTATTAATTACAAACTAACCCCAAATAATATTATTTCTTCACAAATAAATTACTTATAACTTTATAACATATAGTTTTAATTTCTTAATTCCTTAAATCACAATTTTTTTCTAATCCCACCAAATATCCACATAGGACTTAATAACATTTTTAATTCCAATGAACACCCTTATATTCTCGGTTATTACAATATAACCATAACAACTTTATAAACTTCTCATTTAATTCCAAAATTCATTATATTACATAGTTTTATTTTCTTAATTAACTATTTCACAAAACCACCACTATAAATTCGGTAATTATATTTTGGACACCTTAACTTTTATAAATTACCAAATTGCCACATAAATTTTCAGCCTTAACATATATCTTCTTATAATTACATTTTAACCCCAAAACTTTATAACAGTTATATTAACTTATAAACTATAGTTTTAATATTTAATTTCCTTAATAACCAAGTGGACACTTATGTTTCTACTAATTTGCATCCGCCCCTATTTAAATTCCAGATTTACATATAAACTTTTATAAATTACAATTTCACCCCAAAACTTTTATAAACTTAATCTTTTATGTCTTAGTTCATTTTAACTCAAGGTTTTTGGTCAACACTTTGACCAAAGCCTAATTTCATACTTAATACATTATTGTACCCAGAAAATCATTCTTAATTCGGTTATTCACCAAATTTTCCAGAAATCACAAAATAGCCCCAAAACATAATAAATTGTTATTTCTACACTTAAGCACTTGTTTAATTTAACTAAAATTCCTAATATTAATTCTTACATTATAATATATCATAATTATGGCAAGGACACATATTAATCTCGGCTATTACTATATATTCCCATATCTTTCTAAAAATTACATTTTTACCACATAACTTATTAAACTAGTCATTTAAACACTAGTAATTATTTTTAACTCACAAAAAATTCATAATATAAGTTTATATACTTATATAACTCTTTAATATTTATCTAACTTATCCAAATATATTAATATGAGTTCATACACTATATTATGTCAAAATTCACCAAATTTCATATATAATTTTCGGCCACAATTAAATCTAGTCACCAAGTTTTGGTAAATTACATATTTTACCCTTAAACTTATAAACTTAATATCTTAGGTATTGAAATACCTAATTAACCTATCCAAATATTTTTTAACATCTTAACACATAGTATTAAGCTATAATATACCAATTTAATCCTTGAAATTTCGGTAATTATATATATAATCAAGTAATTACCTTAAAATTCCTTAAATCAGTTTTTAAATCTTAATCCCATCTTTAATTTATCAAAACACATATTTAAACTCTCATTAATTTTGGCTTCAATTTTATATGAGGGTAATTAATGGTTTAATGTTATAAAACACATAGTTTAAACCATAGATCCACATATATATACTTAGATAAATTACTTACCCTCCTAGTAAATGATTTTCCCTTGGTTTCTCCTTGGATCTTTGGCCACACAACCTTGATCTACACTCCTTTGTAGGCGCCTCAAATATTAGAACAAGGATACCTTATGTTAAACCTTGAATTTCTAACTAAACCTTAAGAAATTTACTAAGGTATTATATACAAAATTTGTATTAAAGATTAGGATTTACCTTGATGATTCAAAGTGGAGTTCAAGAACCCTATCAATTCGGCCTTGGCAAGGAGAGGGGAAATAAATTAGCTCTTGAAGAGATCTAAGCTTATAACTTAGAAATAACTCTTGTAAACCTTAAAATCAAAGATTTACCTTAATGAAGTGGTGTAGGCTCAAGCCTTGAGTAGGGTGACATTCCTTGGTCCAACACCATGTAGAAATTGGCCAAGGGGTTTTTTTAATGAAGAGAAGAAAACAAGACAATTTCGGCCATGAACTTGTCTTGGAAGAAAATGAGGTTTTAAGGCATTGTTCTTACCTTAAGCCTTCAAGAACCTTTTTTAAGTGTTTCCTTTGATTAGCCACGAAATTCCTAGCTTGAGTGATGATTGATTTTGATCTAGATCAATGGAATGGATTAGAAGAACCTCCTTGGTGCAAAGAACCAAAAATTAGCTTGAAAATTGTGTTAAAGTGTAACTAGAATAACTTAGGAATTAAGAGCTCTTACCAAAGGAAGCTTACCAGATCTGGAAGGAGAGGAGAGTGGCGTGAACCAAGGGAGGAGGAAGGACCAGATCGGCACTTAGAATGGGGGAGGAAGAGACAAGTTTGTGAAGTTTTCAAAGTTAGGTGAAAAGTGGGTGGTTTTAGTCAATTTAGGAGGTACCTTAGTCAAGTCTTCAATCAGAGCTGAGAATTGTTGACAATGGGTGCCAAGGGACAAGATAAAGTCGGCCATGACACATGGAGGCAGCCAAGGTTGAAAAAGGTGACAACATTAGGTAAGAAAGTGATGTTAAACCTTGAAAATGTGATTTTTTTTGTGGTAAAAAACGGCAGCATTAGGGATGGTGAGTCACCCTTGTTCTTGCCTGATTAATATTTTTTAATTAGGTCCTTTTAATGTTATAAATTCGTGGCTAGTCATTTGTACAAGTTAAATGTGTAAAACGCGTTTTTTCGGTACCCGAAAAGTACGTTTTTGTGCTCTAAGGACATTTTGGAAAATAAATTGTTCCACTGAGTCCCAAGTGTTTATAGACATTGTTTAAGGTCAATTATTATATACTAAGGTGTTACATTGAGTTATATGGGGTTATATCAACTCATGACACAATTCCCGGGCTGCCGGAACACTCCCGGACCAAAACAGGAGCGTTAAGAATTTCCCCCGAGCACTTTGTGTTTAAATGAAAAGGTGGTGTGGGTATTATGTTTGTATAGCCATATAATGATGGTATGACCATTTGGTTTGAGTTTAAAAGGTCATAGGACTCATGTATTACAAGGCCGCGCTTAACGCACGTTTTAAGGCGTTTTAAGAACGTTCTTGTCATTAAGATGTTTAGTGCGTATTTTGACCTTTGATGAGTTCTTATGTCTTTATGATATATATAATAGGTGTAACATAAGTTGTTACATTTATTTAAATGTGTATATCAATTTATTTCAGCATTTATAAATGCTTAGGCATTCGTAAAATATTTACGTTGCTCGTTTGTATACACGTTCATATTGATCTTTCCTTGTTGACGCTCTCTCTATCGATCTCGTTATGTAAGGAGTTTAATCCTTGTTAATAATCGTACATAAACGTTTTGTACGAGTACGTTAATACATTTAGTAAAATTACGCCCGTTAGCGTTTATGGTAAAACGACTATTTTTACGTGACGTTTGCATGCGTGAGTTTGCATGCGCACGCGTAATAATATTTACGTAAACGTTTGCATGCAGAAATGAGCATGCGTACGTGAAATGATTTATCCTTAGATTAATTCTTCATTATTTGATAGTTTAACGAGTTATTTAGATTTGGGGTATTTTAGATAAGCTCTGCCAGTCTTACTCCAACGGGCACCACTATGTGGCTCACGGCCCTATCGGGCACCACTACGTGGTTCACGACCCCTAACAAGGGAGTTCGAGCACGGAATTAGAAACACTTTCTCTTGTTTCCTCTTCCCTGCACGTGTGACTCACAATCCCCTAACCCACTCTCAGGGTTAGTAATAATATATACTAGTTTGAGACATCTCTCTTGATGTCATCTCACAATCTTAGGGTGTTTTCCTAATTCATTGTATTCACAGATTTAAGGGTTGCCCCTACATTCCCAATACTTAAAAGTTTTGGTTATTTTCTCATGTTGGGTCGAATCCTCATATAGGAGGTCAACTAACCATTAAGAGGGAGTTTAATAGCCTCATATATCTCTTTTCTCGTTTCGAGTAAGTTCATATGGTTGAACTATCGTTGTTCTCTAGTTGAGAGCTCTTATGTGTTTCTCCACGGTTATATTATTTCGTGGTTCGACTCTTTCTACGAGTCACTAACCAAACGTTATTCTATCGTGAGTTCATCTACAATATTCAGTTAGATCACAACCTCAAATAAGGGTGGTTAGTTCACACACAAGGCAACAAGATATACAAATGCAATAAACGTTTTCGAGCATTTATCTTATTAGGTCGGTGCACATAAACAAGTAGCACACAAGCCGAGTGTAACTCGGTAGGACACAGATTGCAAGAAAACCATACCTGTCACCTTGACGTTGGCTAGCCTAAGTTGATCATCTCCTAACCACGGTTGTCGTCTCGTCTAAATCTCGTTCCTATCATTCATTCAGTTGAACGGTTAATTTTCTTTTTAACCTCGACTACTTGTTATTCCTACGACACTTTCTTGTCGTTTCTTACATTTCTTAAATCTCCCAAATATACACCCACCTTATCTCAAGGTTCCTCATTCATTGTCACTTGTGATTATAAGTTTCTAATGTCGTCATTAACATTAAACTTATAATTCTAAACTCCACATTCTATCTTACACTTGTTCATACTTCTCATGACCTTTACATGTCACCAAACAAGTCCTAATCATCATCTAATACCATTACCATTCAACCCCATTCATTTAACTGCATTTAGACACTCACGGTTACATTTCAGGGGTGGTTCGGGACCTTGTCCGGACCCTAACTCCCGGACCATACCATGGTCTCATCTCTCGGGTGAATTTTACTAGTGGTCTGGGACTTGATCCTAGGCCAAGGTCCCGGACCAATTCATTTCAGAACTCTCGGACGTTTTTTCAACATGGTCCGGGACATTATACATAGCCTAAGTCCAGGACCAACACTCCAGTATTATTCTCGGCCTGTTTTTCATGGTGGTCCAGGACTACTTGCTAGACCTAAGTCCCGGACCCTGCTATACTCTGCAACATTTTGACAGTTTAAATTGCTATTCCAACCTCATTTCTTTTCTAACTTTTCCATATGCTTTCAAATGTTCTAACACCATAATGACACTTTAAACCTCCTTAATCCATTGATCAACTCATTACTTAACCTTGATCATATTACACAATTTCCCACTCCCATTTTCTGCACATTATGCACACTAGTGCATCACCAAACATTCCCATGACAGTTTACATCTTGCTCTTAACCATTTTGACCATGCCAAGTCCTTCTTAGACATTTTCATCTCTATTACCCAAATCCACTCACTACTTTCAAAGGCATACACACTAGTTCATCTCTAGGCAATCTAAGACAGTCCTACTTCATTTCTCTACAGATTTCTGCACAACTCAGTTCAATCCTCCAACTAACCTTTTAGGGTGATTAACCAACCATATTAATCCCCATTAACTCCTAATTAACTTTAGGCTCTTCAAACTCATAACATCACCTAAACCACTTGTTTTCTACAGAAATTTCACCATAGTTCCTCTACTATTCTAGCATGCCCAAATGCTCAGTTTTCACTCCATAATCAATTCCAACTAACCAAATCCTTAATGGATTCTACCAGTACACAATTTCACCCAGATTTTATCAATCACAATATAATGTAATAATCCCAAACTGCATGGCACTTAGGCCCTTAAATCACATAATTTTAAACAATCAAACTTATGCTAGTTCAATGCCATTAACTTGGATTTTCTCAATTCATTTTCAATCCCAATTATATCAACCTAGATATAATTCCCATAAGACATTAACAAGAGCTTTATGGTAGAACATTTACCTTAAGCTTCCAAGTGTTTTCTTTTCACTTCCCTTCCTCATTTCTCTTGATTGAAACCGGCCAAGGGGCAAGGTTGTAACACCCCAATTACATCATCATACTTAACAACAAATTGCAGCGGAAAACACAACTCAACATTTACTTAATTCATTGGTGTTACACGCCGTTAACCACCCACGTGGCTAACAAGGCTAATACATATACATTGCATCGGTCTGATGGACCGGGTTCCCGAGCACCTACACAATACAATCCCGTTTTATTTCCAAAAATCAATATACCTTACATTCCAACTGTACCGAGTATTTACAAACTATTGCCGATAACAGTTTTAGTCTTACTACTCCTACAATTCATAAGCAATGAAATAACTACCCATGTATAAACAACCACCCCGTCCTACTCTCGAACGGCTGCCAGCTCCATTGTACCTGAAAGAAAAAAGGGTGGCCCCAAAGGGCTCAGCACCTTTGCTGGTATGGTAATCGTGCAGCCCGCATACTACCGGGCCACACACAACTAATTGTCGTCTAAGCATGCAGTTGATTATATTTAAATCATGCATGTAGGACCATAATCACACAATATACATGTATTTAACACACATCCAAACAATAGGATTCAAACCAATCAGTCAACACAACAACACTTGTTAGATCACTTATTGTGTTCTTTAACCCTTGAGGGTTTCTACCTTAATGGAGCTAACTCCACATTAGACGACATTTACCCATTTAATCGGGTTATACTTAAATTCTTCTTATGATAACATGGGGTGGATACCCCTGATCATCATACTCCACATAACAACACATATCACACATTAACACACACACACACAACATAACTCGGGGAGAGTCACGTGAGGACTCGTACCCCAAAATGAGAGTTAGTCATCTCATTGGAGCCTAGAGAATCTTTCTATCCCCATGTTAAGCTCGTTACACCATAACTTACTGTTCTTCTTAGAGAACTTATACTTACTTAAGATGTGTCGGATATAACATAGTTCCGAACACACCGTACACATTTACTTCACTTATTTGCGTCGGTCTTAATATAGACCCGAGCACACCAATACACCATAACTTTACTTAGAAGTGTCAGTCTTAATATAGATCCGATCACACCATACACCAATCCCCCTAGCCCGAACAAAAGTCAGGTAGGAAAGCCTTTTATTACGCTTGTGGGTGATTGTAATCCAAGAAGGAAAGACAACCAACAAAGAGGGAGTTAAATCAAATATAGATATCAACTCCCAACCATACGTGCACGACCGAGACACCCCGGATTCCTCACCCCCCATAATATATATTAGTTAGAGGTTCCCTTATGGAACCTATCACATCACGACACCATATGGTGTCACACACTTGGTTAGACTCACAAGGGAGGTAAGTCACCATACGACTTACATGACCAAACAACTGTCGTTACACAAACGGCATACACAAGAGAGGTAAACACACTTACACACAACAAACACACACCTAACACACGGATAGTCGTAGTTAGAACGTTCCTGTAGGTTGGGTCGTTAAATCCGAATACCGATCTCTTATATGATCTTAGAGTCAGTTAGCTATGGTTTAACACTTTCGAGGTTAAACGGTATCGGAACTAAATACGCCACATAATGAATTACTGTAAACTCATTTCATGCTATGTCTTGCAAAGTAGCAAACACACAGAAAAACAGGTTGACATACAAGCCGGTGTAATCCGGTAGAACACAGGTTGCAAGAAAACCATACCTGTCACCTTTGAGGAAGGCTAGTCTAACGCGACACCCTCTTAGTCCTGGCTGCCACTTCGACTAGTTCTCGTTCCTATAATTCATTCGGTCGAATGGTTAATTACCGTTCTTACTTCCCGGTTAACTAATCACTTCACATTACTAACTTGTTTTACTTTCACACTTAATTACAACTTTTCACCCCTCTTAATTGTCATTATAACTCACCAAACATGTCTTAAACAACTTTGTAACATCAATACCCAACAATCCCCATCATTACATGTCATTTTCTAACCTTAAACATCATTTTTAGAGTGGTCTGGGACTTGGTCCTTACCTTAGGTCCCGGACCAACTCATAAACAAACTCTCGGTGATTTTACAGGGTGGTCCGGGACTTTGTACTCAAGCTAAGTCCCGGACCAATGTGTCTGACTAACTCTCGGCCCTTATTTTAGGGTGGTCCGGGACTTGACCCTGGACCCAAGTCCCGGACCAAAGCTACAGATTTGCATTTTAGCATTTTTCAAGTCTAGTTCTACATGCTCTCTTCATCCTTTGTTCACCCAAACTTCACACATGTACTTAGGCATATTCTAATACCAAAATAACACTTTGAACCTCCTTAAATCATTGTCTAAACTTGTTACTCAATCTCTTACAAAAATTTCTAACACTTGTAACATTGTTTCCTTAAAATTATAAGTGGTATATTATGCCTACTACCTCAACTAACCAAATTGTTTTCTCATAACCATCTTAACCACTCACAAGCATCATTATGCAACTTTGTCCATTTACTCCAACTTCTCAATATCACTACCTCTATATCACACTTAAAACTCCACAACACATTATACCTCTTTTATTACCAAATTTTGCACATGACTTAACAACACTCATTCCATGACTTTGGTGTATCTAAATCACTCATTTGGACTCTAAATCCTCCAAGACCATTCCTAAGTCATTTTAAACACTCAAGAACACTTAAACTCTTAGTTTCTCAACCAAACTTTGACATAGCTTCTCTAGCACATACATACACCCAAACACTTAGTTTTCCCATCCTTAAACCCAAAGACATTCAAAACCTCAATGAATGTTCTTTACACACAAACTACACTTAAACTACACCAAATCATAATATAGTGCATAAACTTAAATTGCTTGGCACTTAGGCCCTTAAATGACATGGCTCTTAGGCCCTTAAATGACATGGCTCTTAGGCCCTTAAATAACAATAATCTTAAACACTGAATTTCCACATAACAATCTCATTACTAACTCATTTCCCTTTGGCTCTTTAGATTGTTTATAAACAATGCAAGCTCAATTTCCTAAGGTACTAATCTACATTAGGATAGATCATTTACCTTTTCTCTTCAAGATTTCCTCTCTTCACTTGTCTTTCTTGATTGAAAACCGGCAAGAACTTTTGTTCACTTGTCAATCTTCTAATCAATGTACAATTAAGGGTAATGAGATTTAAGTATTACACCTAAACTCATAAATTAACCCTAGATTACAAGAAGTGTTATAACACACTAGAATTGGTATTTACCTTTGGAATTTGAAGAGAACTTGATAAGGAAGCAAGGTAAGACTCCTTCTAATCCTTTGGAGATTGAATCAAGCTAGTAAAATGAGCAAGACAAGGCATCATCAAAGATGATTTTCGGCCATGTACAAAAATGAAGAGAAAGTTGATTTTTCTTTGACTTTTATTACCTTAGAACAAAGGAGAACAACAAGGTGCAAGAAGATAAACATTTCCTCCTTCAATGGAGATTCTCCATGGAATCAAACTTGAGTTCTTGAAGATTTGATAAGAGGGAAATGAAGGGCTTGGTCTAACTAGCACAAATATGGTCTTAAAATTTGATTTGGAGCATGGAGTTGGATTTGGCAAGAGTTTGAAGTTGGAGAAGTATACATGTTGTATCTCTCACGGTTTTGGAGCAGAGAAGGAAGGAGAATGAAGGTGGTGGCCGGTTGGGAAGGAAGGAAATGTGGAGAGAGGAAAGCAAAATAAGATATTTTGTTACTTATGTAAAAGTAATCTAAATAGTGAACTTCCTCCCTCTTTCCTTTCTTTTAAACTTGCTGAATGAGTTAGGTGATGAGTCACCTTGTAACAACTGGCCCCCTCATGTTATTTAGGTACTAGTTTGACCATTGACCACCTAAAGAAGATTAAAGACTTAAATTGGGCACTATTTGAGTACTATTCATAATTAGTGCACATATTTGTGAAATTTTTGATTTCCCATTGATTTAGGCTTCCTAATGTGATACTAAGTAGTAAACATATTTATTAAGGTGTAATAATGGGCATTTAGCCACTCAAAACCCATTTCCAAGACAATTTCTCAAAAACGTGCTTTAAGACTCCTTAAAGCATAATTTGTGTTTAAACTTGTTTTTGAGCTTGGTTTTCTTTGGTAATTGGTTTAAAATGTCCATTAACATTTTAATAAGGCCTTGGTAAGCTCTTTGGGTCCTAATCAAGGTTATCCCAAGTTTAGAGCATGTTTTTGCTCAAATTGTCTTAATGGTACTTTATTGTGTTTACTATGGTTTAAATTGATTACTAACATTTCTAAGGCAGTTTTTAGCCTTATAATACCATAGTTTAACATTTAATTGACATATCTAGGTTTGGGGTATTTCAAAGGTAGTTGCCAAAACTCTAAAACAATACCCACATAAGGCTAATGAGAACTAAGTAAAGCACTTAGGCTCATGGAATAACTCTAGAATTCAAGAGGAGGTGCTTAAAGCACTAAAATTAGGGCATTACCTTTGAAGCTCTAGAATATATTTTCGGTGACGAATCAAAGGAGAGCTTCCACTAAGCTTTTGCAGCTTGAATCAATGCTCATACAAATTAAGAAGGAAACAAGGCACTTGAGAAGCCAAAATCGGCTGAGTAAGGAAATGGAGGACACAAGGGGTTTATGTGATTTTTCTTACCTTGAATCAAAGAGGAGGTAGTCTAGCTCCAGAAAATCCATTTTTCTCCTCAAATGGAGCTCTACCCATGGAGGTCAACTTCAGCCTTTGGAGATTTTGAAAGGTGCAAAAGATTGCCCTCAACTCAACTAAGAAGAATATGTGTTTAGTTTTGAGTTTGGACTTTTGTAGAGGCTTAAACAAGTAAGGGAAAGCAAGCTTCCATGGGAGCTGGAGCTTGGTGCAAGGAAGGAGAAGAGGAATGCAGAAATCGGCTGGGAGAGAGTGGGGGTAGCCGGCTGGGAAGGAAAAGAAATGAGAGGAGAGAGAGTCTACCTTTTACTTTAAGTGGGAAAGTGAGAGTGGGTAAAAATAAAGTAGTCAATTTACTTTTTGCTTCTCACATGAATGAAAAGGAGTGCTGAGTCCCCCTAATAAAACCGGCCCCTTCCTATAATTAGGCAGGGGTATTTTTGTCTTTTCACAAGAAACACTCTTAAATCCCCGTTTTGGCACTATTCATTAACCGGGGTTGTTTTCCGGATATTTTTTTGTTTTGTTAATTTTAATGGTTCTTAGACCTTCATTATAGTTTTTATAGTTATACGATCGACTATAATTTATACATGTCCATTAAACCGCTCAAAGTCACATTTCTAGGTTTTCCCGAAAAATACGGTTTAAAACTGCATTTGTGTTTTGATTTCCCACTGTATGGATTGGTTTTCTTCGGGAATTGTTCCCACATGTTCTTAGTGTATAACTAAGTCCTAGGAATCCATCTAGGACCCTAGTCGAGGTCATATGCCTCCTATGGTTGCGTAATTGGTTTTACTTTCTTCACCAATGTTCTTTAGGCATCATTAGGCCTCTAAATCTCATATTAGAATAATTAATCACCATATTTAAGTCAGGGGTATTTCAGATGAGCTGGCCACAATGTATAACCTAATGTACTGCAATTACAAACATTGGCTGAAACTTAGTGAAAACTAGAAACTGGTGCAGTTTGTTATAGGGATTGACAAGTAATATCATGGATTTAGGGGTTACATCAGCACTGAATCTTCACCAAGTTAGAAAAAAATATTATTCTGTGTTACAAAAGGAAAAATAGAGAGAAGGTTGGTAGGTATAAGAAGAGAACAACTCGAAATGAGATAATTTTCCTTTCCTAAGTATGGGGCAATGTATCTATGTGAATAACAAATAGAATCAATTTGATTTGCATCTCCTAAATATTCCTACAAGATTGATAGTTTGGCCTGGTTACACGTTTAAGCAGGGGCGGACCCAGAGATTGAAAATTATGGGGTCACTGACAAATAGAAATTTCTATAGTTAATTTTTTATGACATTTGTGGGGTCACTAAGACATAAAATATCTACTATTTTATTAAAAACTATATTAAAACTTACTATAATAATTTTTTTTTACAAAAGTCATGGGGTCACGTGACCCCTCTTCGGTCCGCCCCTGCGTTTAAGCAACCGACGTAGTGGCTCCCAAATCGGGATAGTTGAGTTAGTGGAGGGTGGAGTAGGAGAGCAAGAGGTCCCAGTACAAATCCTTTAAACCCTTCCTTTCTCGGCTGAGCCTATTACCATGTGTGGATTACTTAGTTGAACGTGGTTTGTAGGCTATTGCGTCACCCATAGGTTTACTTAGAGCGCACTGTAGGAGTAGTGGCTGCAGGTTCCCACGTATAAAAAAATGACGTAGTGACAAATGATAAACATGCCCTTAGGCTCTATTCGGAGACCGATGTTTTGTGGCTTTTTTGTCTGTGGCATAAGTTTGCTATTTGGCATTTATGCCCCTTTGACCGTTCGGTGAGCGACGTTTGCTCTAGGGCTTTTTTATGCCTGATTTTATGTCTGTGAAGGCCTTCGTGACATTATTCTTCCTCCTCCATTCTTCTTTGTTCTTTATTATCTTTGTTGATCTTCGATATCAATATTGCTCTGTTGTTCTCTTATCTCGCCTCATTTTGTTAAGGTAGAGTCGCATCTGGCCGGGATGTTGTACACTTCTCTCTATATTGTTCTTCGTTCTCCATTCTCTATGTGTATCTTCGTTCTCGAAGGAAATTCCAGACCGGGTAAGTGTAGGTTTGCTCCCTTCTTCTCTGATCTCTTGTTCCCCCGACTCTTCTCTGAGCTCTTTCTCCCCTAATTTTGGTTTAGCTTTGGAGGACATCTGTTGCTCCTCTTCTCCCCATTTCTGTCGAGCTTTGTTCAAGATCTTCTACATTTGGTAAGGCTCCGTTCGGTTGTGACTTCATCTTGCTTCATGATTTCTAGGGTTTATACCAGCTTGTGGTCGATCTGAGTTGATTTCGCCAGTTTGGGGTGTTGTTGCGTACTGACTGAATTTTTCCTCGATTTAGCTACTCTTTCTTGTTGATGTGCCATCCCTGTTGTTCATTCTCACAATTCTTTCAAATTTGGACTGTTGCAAAGGTACCTGCTCCCTCTGCTATGTTGCTTCTTCGTTTCCTTCAAAACTCATTTTTGGCTATGTGAATGTTACTAAGAACTGTCCATGGTTTTCAAAGCGTGGGTTTTTGGCCTGATATCTGATTTGCTTATGATTTTTGCCAGAGATCTAATTAACTAAAAACTGATTTACCCAAGATCTGAATTATTAAGAATTGTCTGTGGCTTGGCTTTGCCATATGATTTTTTCATGAGATCTAATTTTTGCTCTCTGTCCATGGTTCGTGGCATCAGTTCTATCTTGCAAAATAGCGACGATGAATTTGTGTCTTTGCCATTTGGGAATGTTGTTCCATAATTTGGTTTGTAACTGGAATTGGTTTTGCCATATGAATTGGAATCGATTTTGATATTTGAACTGTCATTGGCTTTTAAGCTGCATGTTTGTATGTGGTTCGATCCCCTTGGAGCTTTAATGGCTTTGAGGTTGGAGTTAGGTTTGATTCATTGTTTAATTTGGCAAATATGTAAATGGTTACTACCCCCCATTTAGAACTTCTACTGGTTTCCTATCCCTATTTCGAGGCATTGTCTTTGTTGTGCAAAAACTATATAATAAAGTATATAAATAAATGCAAGGAATAGACAAGTGCACATCGATGTAGTACAACAAGTGTCGTATCCACAAGGAGATTGGTCCTAAATTCCTAGTCTCGGTAATTAGTAATTGAAATGAAAACAATAAAATGGGGGGTTTAGCCGGCGGCAGCTTGATTGTGTTGGTTGAGTAATTGAAAGAACAACAAATAAACTAACGATAGTAGTTTGTCGGAATGGATGGAGAAGTACTTTGGGAATTTGGAAATCACCCAAACTTCCTAAACATGCTAGTAATTCTTCTTATGCCATAGTTGTCTTTTTAGAACAAAGAGAATAACCCTCTAAACCAAAGATGGGCTAAGTTTTACTTAGTTAATTTTAACCTTCAAAACCAATTAGGGTTAAACTCACTAAATAACATTAAGCAAGTTCTAGATAAAAGCCTCAAATTATACCCACTAACCCTAGGGGTGTAAATCAAGGGTTCTCTCTCAATTTGGTCACAAACCCTAACTCAAAACCAAATTGTAGAAAGGGTTCACTAAGAATGCACTCAAGAGATCAATTTAAGAGAATTAAATGATCATCAAGAGAGAAACAACTATATTAAGGCATAACAAGATTCACAAGCACATTCAAGGGTTTGGGGTAAAAAAAAACCCATCCCAAAGAACTATAGAGTTCTACTCAAGCATAGAGAAGAGAAAAGCTAGAAAAGAGTAAGGAGAAGCCATTGATGGAGCTTGGAAGCTTTGGAGAAGGTGAACTCTTCCTTCTTTTCTTCTTCCTCTTCTTTCTCCTCTTCTTTCTCTTCTTTTTTTCCATTCTTCTCTCTATTCTCGAGTGTGGATTTGTGGAAATGAAAGTGAGTAAGTGTGTGCAAGTTTCCCGTTTTTAAAACTAAAAATTGGGCAAATTACGTTCCGAGCGTCCCATAGGGGCAGTCAGCCTGGGGCGGTCCGAACCAGAAAGAAAATCGCGTGGCAGACTCAACCCAACCGCCCCACAGGGGCGATCGTCCTGGGGCCGTCCGGACCAGAGAGTAAATCTTGCGTCGAACTTAACCTCGACCGCCCCATAAGGGCGGTCGGCCTAGGGCGGTCCAGACCAATAAGTTCACCTATATTAACGAATTGCTCTATAAAGTGGTGAAATATGTCAATAGTTGCATGAAATAAAGGGAACTAAAAACCTTATAATTACATTATTTCATCATATATCAGTCTTTGAGGCTGGAATTCGGTATTGGCTCGGTCTTATTAGTATGAACTAATAACGATGTGGTTGATTACATTGTTGGAATTAATCAAGAACTGACCCATGATGAGTTTAAAATATTGCTCATCTATTATGGGTTAGTGTATGAAACCTAACTACTTGTGTTGGTTAAGCCTATTCTCACCTATAACGGCCACCTCCACTATAACACTCCTCTAATGATCTTGGCCTTAATAGAAATTCAAAGACAAGAACTGAAAATACATTGGGGTAGTGCTATTGTGGCAGCAACGATAGTTATAGGTTGAGGTATGCCATAACTTCATAAGCAGTTGCTGTGAGTCTACACTCGTTCACTCGGCGATGATAAGGGAAAATATACTCTGAGTTGAACAGTTCTGAAAATAACCAAATAACGATGATGAGGACAAACTTACTCTGAGGTGAATAGTCCTGAAAAACACATTCTTGTTGCATTGATGCCTTGTGATGATCAGATTAAGATGAACGACAGTGGGAGACATCTGGCGACCTGACGAAAGTGAACAAAAATGACGGAGCAGTGACGAGTGGTCAAGAACTAGCATTATTTTATATATTAATAGATCATAGTTATTAGAAGTAAAGTTACTTGCAGGGATTTTGTACTTTGTATTAAAACTTTAAGTGTATTAAAACTTTGCACAGTTATAATTGTTGTTGAAACTTAGTAACATTTACTACTTGATCTTGTTATACTAATTACTCATTATTGTTTAGTACATGATTTCTTACAACGTTAAACTGTTAATAAAGGTTATTAAAATGGAAACTGGTTATTTTTTATTGCATAACTTTTTAATTAACTTTAAATTTGAACTAATCTTAGATGACATATGAGCAACGTAAAAAAAAGAAGCTAAGGCTAGAAAGAGAAAAGAAGCAGCTGAGGGTGATAACAGTCGGAGCAATATAAGCTGGGATAATGAACGAACTGGTTTATTGATTAGGCTGATGGGTACCCACTATGTGCACTCCCTTGGGAAAGGTGGCAAGGTCATCAATATAACCGTGACACGTGGAGGAGGAATTCAACAAGATCTGTGATATGAAATACACGTACGACAATTTCAAATCCAAAAGAGATGGGCTTAGAAAAAGTGGATGGATTGGAAAAGGCTAAAGAAATGTATTAATGGCCTTGGGAGGGATAAGGACAAACAAATCGTTGATGCTAACGAGGAGTGGTGGGCACGAAAACTACCAGTAATGAAATAGTATTAGTTAACATTGTTAATAGTTTTTCCATTTCTGAGTAATTAATAATTGGAATTTATTGAGTACATCTAGTTCCAGCGATTCTGGACTTGGGGTTTCAGCTGGAGGAGAAAGATCACCTTCAGCTTGTGTTCGGCGATGCTGAGCTGGAAGGAACAAGAAATTTTGTTCTTCCAGTGCCCTCCTCACATCAGAGGCTGACGATGTCAATAGTTCATTAGATGGTTATCATCCGACCTTCCATAATAACAACTACGACGACAGTCTGTTCTTCGCCAATAAAATGGGAGCGATCAACCTCGACGATGACTTTGTCCCTATGCCAGCCTACAAGGACACTAATTCTCCTACCCCTACTTCTACCCCTACCGGACCGACGTGCTCCTCCCGCCTAGGGAAGAGATCTTCTAAATCTGACGACTCTTCTAATTGTAAAAGGAAAAAAAGCTTACTAAGGAGTGAGAGGCAATGAATTTAGACGCCATTGTGGAAGGAGTACCAGCTACTCGTGCGGGGCTTGACCGATCAAATTGGGATGCTGCAGACAATAACACAACAAGTGTTGGCTAGGAACAACGAATAATGGATCGAGGATGATGTTGTGACAACTCTGTTACGTACACCGGAGGTGGCGTCTGACCCTCTGCTGCTTTCAGATGCCGCAGTAGTCATGGAGAACTCGAGTCATAGGAACTTGCTTAAAAGCATGTTGAAGCGAGCAGGAAACAAAGTAGCTCTAGGGCTCATCACCTCTATTGTTCAGAGCCACTGTTTTTCTAGGTCCTAGTTATTTAGTTATACTTTCTCTTTAGCTGATGGGTTGTTGTGTGTGTGTTAGAACTAAAACGGTTGTAGTAGTTTTACTTTCTTTTAGCTTACGTGCCTCATTTTGAGGATTTTTTTGTATATGTAGTTTTGGCGTTGACATGGTTGACGAAGACTTCACTGATCGTCTGATGAACGATCCCTAAACTTTCTTGCAATTTGTTACTGCAATCAAAGGAATTCAAGGACATGCCTGAACCATTGTTGATGCTTCTACGCAATTACTAGCATCACGTTGACATAATATTCCTCTTCCCTTTTATATGCACGATAATGAATTCTATGGGGAGATGTGGGTGAACGCGCTACTTAGGTGCAATCCGAAAAGAATACTTAACACGTTAAAAATGGATAAAAATGTGTTCCCCCATTTGTGCGAGAAGTTGAAAGTGAGGTATGGGCTGACACATACTCTAAACGTGAGCATTCAGATTGACGTTGCATTGTTGTTGTCCATACTAGGACACAAAGCGTCAAACAGGGAAGCATGCGAGAGATTCAGCCTAAGTCCTGAGACCGTTAGTCACCAGTTTAAGAGGGTATTGAGCATGACTAATCGGTGTAACCAGATTGTTGATGTTGTCACTTCTAATATCAGAAGTTGAATTCTGATCACACAGTAGTTTATGTTGTATTAAGTTTTGTTGTACTGAGTTTATTAAGAATTGGGTATGTATGGACCTTTCGTGGTAACGAATTACTTATCTTATAACATTTGTTAGTGGTTACTTTATTTATTTGTTAATAAAATACTATTTCAAACTGTAAATTAATATTTATAATCATAGTACATAAAATAGTAAATGCATGGTACATAACTAACTTATACTGCAAAAATGTCTCATTGTCAAAATAGCTACTATAGCATATGTTGCAAAATAACTATAAAACAACCATGCCAAACAGAGTCACTGTATCTTTAAAAATCAAACCCGTTAATCCCATCTTAAATCCTACCTTTCAAAATTGTTAGCGTGAGTGAGATTGAGGACCCCAAAAAACATCAAATAATATGATGACAAGTGTCTACTTTAATCTCACGTGAAACAACCGCTTGATATCGAATGCACCTGTAAATCAAAGAGGGGACCATACCCATGTGTATATGGTTTGGGCACGTGCTCAACCCATTTTCAACCATCAGAATTATTTTTAATGTTATAATCTCAACCGTAAATGATTTTATTTATTTATTTTTTGGTTTTGTAAATTGAATTTTTTTTAATAACTATACAATGGTATAATGGAGTTTTACAATTAAGATTTTAATAATTATTCCACCAATAACTTCTTTAAATATAAAACGTGGAGATTGTGGAAGTAATTAGGATTTTAATAATTATTCCACCAATAACTTCCCTAAATATACAATGTGGACATTGTGGAAGTTTCTTTATCACATCCATTGATGCTACATAGGTTATGTCAAAAGATTTTTTAATTTGTTATTTTGAAGTAAAGTAGGTTGTTTAAATGTGGGATCTTTATTAGAATTGGTGGTTTATCGTTTTCTTTCTAAATTAGATATTTAACTAAAATGATACAATTTTCAAAATGCAGATGTAGATTTATTTGGTAGAAGTGTAGATTTTATTAATTCATCATTTAAGTAAAAGTGTGGATATTAGGTAAAATGATAGATTTTTCAAAATGAAGTGTATATTTGTTTGATATAAGTGTAGATTTTTAGTATTTATTCATTTAAGTAAAGTGTAGATATTTAGATAAAACGATAGATTTTCCAAAATGAAGGTGTAGATTTGTTTGATAGAAGTGTAGAATTTTAGTAATTGTTCATTTAAGTAAAATTGTAGATATTTAAGTATAATGATAGATTTTGTAAAATGTAAGTGTAGATTTGTTTGATAAAAGTGTAGATTTTATATTTGAACAATACAATTGTAAAATGAATGAGTGGAATTATTTTAGTGAGTAATAAACAAATACAACCTAGTAATTTCACTTGTGATCTTATATTTATTATAAAGGGTTCATGTCACAGTATTTTCTAATTGCTTATTTTAAAAAATTTTTTTAAAATGTGGATCTTTCTTTCTTTTTCTTTTTCTAACTAGATGGGCTACATTCCCATTTTAAAAAATATTGATGGTTTATAATTTTTTTTCAAAATAAATCGTTGGAATATACAATCTCATCTAAATTTACTTCCTCATTTATATATTTTAGTTAATTGCAAGTGTAGATTTATTTGTAGAAGTGTAGATTTTAATTAATTTTTAATAAGTAAAAGTGTAGATATTTAGGTAAAATAATAGAAGTTTCAAAATGTAATTCTTTGATAATAGTGTTGAAATACCCCAAACATTTAAGTGATATTTAAACATGTGATTATTATTTTCTAAGGCTAATTAAGTCCTTAAGATCATTGGTGAAGAAATAAAAACCAAAAAGAAAAAGAAAATGCGTAAAAGTCACAAAATGGGAAAACGTGTTTTAATTATTTTAGGAGGTATATAACCTTCACTAGGGTTATAAATATATTTTTATACCCTAATTACATACTAAGGACATGTGGGAAAAATTCCGGAAGAAAACGGATTCAAATAATGCGTTAAGACGCTAACGGAGTCTAAAACACGTTTTTTGAGAATACCCGAAAACGTGACTTTAAACAGTCAAACGACCCCGTAAAAATTATAGTTGATCATATAACTGTAAATAAACATTAATGGGAGTATAATAACCATTAAAATTAAATAAACGAGAAAATTCCGGAAAACGGACCCGGTTAGTGAATAGTGCTAAAAGCGGGTAAATTAACGGGTGTTTTCTGTAAAAGACGAAAAACGTTCCAGTGTGTATATATTAGTGGGCCGGTTTTTATTAATGTAGACAGCCCCTCACACTTGACTAGTTAGCTAATTAAATAAGTCAAAAAGCAAAAAGTAACTTATACCCCACCACACTCTCTTTCCTCCTTTATTTCGTTTCCTCTCTTCTCTTTCCCCCCTTTCTTTCTTCTCCACGATGCCTTTCTACTCCCTCCTGGTTGCAGCCGATTGTGCAGCTCTCCCCTCTCCTTCCATGGCTTCTCATCTTCCTCCTCATGCTCTAGCCAACTCCAAGCTCCAAATGCAAAACAAATTACATATTTGAACTCTCCTCATCCTCCTCTACCTTTCCCTCTTTTCGGAATTTCAAAAGGATGAGTTTCATCTCCATGGGTTTTTCCCATTTGAAGAGAAAATGGCATATTCTTAAAGCTTGGAGTCTCCTCTTCCTTCTAAGGTAAAAATTTCATTGAAAAACTCATTCTTGTTCTCTCTCCTTGGTGACCGATTTTTACCCCTTTGTGATGCCTTGTTTTTCTCCTTGTTCTTGAGCTCCAAATTGACCCTTCAATGGTGGAGAAGTTCCCCTCTTGATTCAAGGGTGAAAATCCCTCTTGAAAGCTTCACAAAGGTAAACCCTAACTTTGTGTTCTAGCCCTTTAATTGAATTGAAATATTCCAAGGGTTTAGATAATTAATTGAGTGTGTTTTGTGTTCTTGGATGTTGGGATGGAGTTTGGAAACTCCATACCCTCTTAACCGATTTTTGGAGAAGATGAGGAGCAAGAGGTGACTTAAAGAGACTTGTGAAATTAAGGTAAGGAATCCACCTTGAACCTTGTTTAAAATTGTTTAAGTGTTTGGGATGGGTAAAACAAATGAATGAACCCAAATATGTATTGGAATGTGATTTGTTTGAGATAGGAGTTGTGATAATAATGTGCTTGTATAGGAATAATGCAAGTGAGGAAACATTGTGAAATAAGTGTTGTTTTATGAGCTATGCACTTTATGGATTATGCATTGTGTGCATTTGGAGAATGGATGAGTTTTGTGTTTTTATGTGTGCTGGTAAAACCCTTGTGGGTTTGGCTAGTTTTAGGATGAAATATGTGAAGAGATGAGTTTTGGGAAATGCTTGGAAAGTAGCCAAGTGCTGTCAAAATTTGTTTAGGAAAGTATGGCCTTGAGTGTTTACTAAAGGAAGAAGCTAGGTGTGTTTAAGAGGTGTTAAGTGAATGGTTAATGGTTTGAAAACCAAACCAAGATGAGGAGTGTGTTAGCAGTGGAGATAATGCCATTTGAGTGTTTTGGTAAGCTTGGTAGGAGGTAAGAGCTATCAAAATGGAAGCTAGGAAATGCAACATAGTGCAAAAGTGTAACAGGGAGATGGAGTAGTTTTACGGAGAATTGACCAAGAATTGATGTAAGAAGTAACCAAGGATTTGAAGTGGTTAGTGCATGTTTTAGAGTGTTTAAACATGTAGGAAACATGTGGAAAGTTTGGGAAATGATTAGAGATGAATTAGGGGTTGAAAACTGATCAAAAACTGTAAATTTTGACAGTTCCAGAGGTGGTCCGGGTTTGCAAATCGGAATGCAAACCCGGACCATAGCAAAAACACGACAGAAGATCATCCAGGGGGTGGTCCGGGTTTGTAAACCCGAACACAAACCCGGACCACATAGAAAAATGTCCAGAAAACCGTTTTCCAGGGTTGGTCCGGGTTTGTAACCCCGGACACAAACCCGGACCATGCTAAAAACTTACCAGAATGTGTTTTAAAGTGTTGTTATGATGGGGAAGTGAATGGTAATGGTTTTAGATGTTGATTAGGCCTTGTTTGGTGAGTTTTAAAGGCCCTAGAAGGTGTAAACAAGTGTTAGGTTGGATGTGAGAAAGTTGTGAGTTTAAGTACACAAAGTTAAACCGAAACAATGGGATAACGGGTTAAGTATGGGGTAATAGAAATTTACGTACCGTAAGATTTTGATGTTAATGGAAACATTGAAATAATACCAGTTGTTGGAACACTACCCGGGGAGCGTGAGGTGACGCGTTGGAGTAAATCCTCGGGAACACGGTAGAGTAACCCATGGTGACAGGTATGGTTTTCTTGCAACCTGTGTCCTACCGGGTTACACCGGCTTGTATGCCAATGTGTTTTTCTGTGTGTTTGCCACCTTGCAAGATAAAGCATGAAATGAGTTTATAGTAATTCATATTTGTGGCGTAATTAATTCCGATACCACTTAACCTTAGTTATGTGTTAAATAATAGTTAACCGACCTTAGGTTCACATAAGAGAATCGGTATTCGGAATAAACGTCCCAACCCACGGGAGCGTTCTAACTACGCCTATCCGTGCGCTTGTGTATGTTGTGACTATGTATGAAGTATGTGCCTTTGTTTTGTGTGTTGTTGTTATCGGATACAGTTAACCATGTTTTTAAAAGGGGATGTTACTTCCCTTATGTGTCTAACAGAGTTAGTAACACTATGTGATGTATGTATGTGATAAGTTCCATAAAGGAACCTTTAACTAATATGTATATGTTATGTATGGTGAGGAATCCGGTCGTTCCGGTCGCGCGTTTGTTTGGGAGTTGGTGTTATATGTGAATTAACTCCCATCCTGTTATGTTAGGGTTGTTTTCCTTCATTGGATTTCGACCTCCCACTAGCTTAGCCAAAGCTTACCTACCCGACCTCCACATCGGGCTAGGAGGGAAATTATGTGCAATGTTGGTAGGGTGTTGATGCCTAAGTTCGCTTCGACTCCCTCTTGTTATGTTACGGTTGTTTTTCCTCTTTGAATTACAACCACCCACAAGCTTAACCAAGGCTTACCTAACTTATCATTATTGGAGTTAGGGGGAAATTGTGTATGGTGTGATCGGTCCTATATGAGGCCGCCACACCTAAGTAAAGAAAATGTATGTATGTTGTGCGCGGGCTTATATTACCCCAGCACTCCCTAAGCAAGTTTATGTTCTCTAAGAAGAGTGCAATTAAGTTGTGTATGTTGTTAAGTGAAGTGTGTTGTCATGTTGTGTGTGCTAACCTTGTGTATGTGTCCCATTAATGGATGTTTGCTTATAAGCATGACATGTGTGTGAGTTTGTGCATGTTTGAAATAAAATCAACCGCATGCTAAGACGACAAATAGTTGTGCGTGGCCCGGTAGCATGCGGGCTGCGGGATTACCATACCAGCAAAGGTGCTGACCCCCTTTGGGGGCCCCCATTACTTTACAGGTACAAAGGAGCTGGAAGCCGTTCGAGAGTAGGACGGGTAGTTGTTGTACATGGGTAGACATTCAAATTGAGCATGTATTGTAGCTGTAGTAAGACCGAAATTGTATCGGCGTTAGTTAGCAAGTACTCGGTACAGTTGTAATGTAAGTGTATAACGATTGTTAGACATGGAACGGGAATAATGTGTAGTTGCTCGGGAGTTTAGTCCATCAGACCGGTACAATGTATGTATGTTAGCCTTGTTAGCCACGTAGGTGGCTAACGGCGTGTAACACCAAGGAGTTAAGTTATGTGGTGAGTTGTGATTTCCGCTGCAAAGTGTTGTTAAGTGTGTTGTTTGTAGTTGGGGTGTTACAAAAAGTGGTATCAGAGCAAAGTATCGCTCTGATGACTGAGTTACCGAGCTTAGGAAGTACCGAGTTAGGATTTTAGTGCTTTGGGTTAAGGGTTGAGTGATAGCGTGAGAAGTACGCTAGTTAGGAAATGCCAGTGTGTACTGGATACCTACACTATCCATCCCGCCCTCCACAAACCCTATATTATAACTCGGGAAGAACGCCAGAGAGATGGAAGTCCTCTCTTACTCGGGAATACCCGATCTGGCTGTTATTAAATGTCCTAATAAGCACGGAGAACCTATCACACGGTAGATCCCGAAAGGCGTGAATCCCGAAGACGACCTCCATTTTAACAATGGCTGCCGCTTGAGTTAGCGAAAAGTGAAGAATTTTGCATAAGAGAATGTAATTTCCGGCACCCTGGGTCGACATGTGAAGCAGTCGAGGATAACCAGCAGCACTAACCGTGCAACGGTGGAGAAGTGAAGTAGTAGAACCCGAGACGAGTGTCTACAGGACTACAATGTTGACTAACACACCAATGGTACACCAACCGAGCAAAGAACTACGACGTAGTACTAGGAGGATACGATACTAAGTAAAAAGGGGTCTCCCAGAATGGGAAACACCCTAGTTAATGGTTATCAGGTGAAGACAGAGAGAACTACCCAAGGAATTGTTGTTAAGACGGTAAGATCAAGCAAGGGCCAGCAAGGCCACAGATGTTAGAGCGGGTCAAAGCAGTACCGCAACGGATGTGTATTGAACCAGTAGCCAGTCAGCATGGCGCACTTGCCAAGGCAAGTGCTGCTACAACAAGGCTGGCGGCAAATTATTAGCAACTATAAAGTACTTAGTAAAGTACCATGAAGTAAAGTGAGATCATCATAACCGTGGAAAGGCTTAGCAGCCTAACCTCTGTAATTGGAAATATACCAGTCAGCAAGAAGCTAGACTTGGTTAAGGCGAGAAAGTGTTGTGAAACCACGAGAATTTTCTTTCAAACTTAAATTCATTTTCAAAACCAAATTTTCTTTCAAACCCAATCTATTTTAAATTCTTCTCCTTTTAAAACCAGACCAGAAGACCTACACCGGCCTCAGTGCCACATGGTAGGTAAGTTATACCCAGTTTACTTTCGAATAACCGGATGGAAACCGGTAAACCCAAGGGTAACGACCCGAGGAATGGATTGAGTTCATAATAATACAACGGTGGATAAACTTTCCCTGGATTAAGTTCGGGAAGCACGGAATGCATATTATCACGGGATAATATAAGGGAGTTAACAACAGAATACTTCACCTAGGCGTGTGACGGACACTACGAGTGTACCAACAGTAATGTGGGACGACCGCACTCCGCTAGGAGCTTGTAGGCCTGACAACCCTTCTTATGGGGTAGTCGGGTAAGTAGCAATGTATCAGTAGGATACCCCACGTATGTATACGAGTGGAGCCTGGAACACGGGAAGTAGTAGACTCCATACTACGGTCCGAAGTAAAAGTCAAGCAAGAGCAATGGAGTACCATCGAATGGTTGAAATAAAGGAACCCAGTTAAGTTAAGGAAGACCAAAGGAATTAGTAAGTTTATTTTAAGGAAATATTTAAAGGTGAATGAGTGCGAAGTGCACTGGTTAGTAAGTAAAGACGTCACACATGTCTTAAGAATCCTGAAGGATGAACATAATAGCTGGAGTAAGTACCCAGCCTACATATGGTGAGGCAAATGCCTACAATGAATACGTTAATGTGCAATGATCGGGATGAGCTCCCGAGGTATCAATTTCACTAAAGAGGATATTCAACCCAGCAAAGAACGCGGGGCGAAGTAGAAATTAAACATACCAATGAGTGCAAGCCAGATGAAAAGGCATAACCTAATAACACCCAGGAGTTATCCTTAAAAGGGTGTTTGGATCAACAATGGTTGAACGAGAGAACGTGATAAAAGCGCAAGGGTTGAGACTAACACCCAGTTTAAACATAAGTCGTCAGGACGAAGTCTGACATCCTTGAAGGAGCATACCATGGAAGGAACGACGACCTTGTCATGGGGCTCAATGCAAATATTGTTCGAAAAGTAAATGTGTGTGGACAGCCTACAGTGAGTAGAGCTCGAGGCAATAAAGCCTAGAAGCCATAAATGGAATATGTTAAGTAAAATGTTGTTAATTACAGAAGTCTATGTTATATAAGTAAATAAAGCGGATAACGAACCGCTGCTTTAAGAGTAGGGGATACCTCTTGATATGTGAGACCGCAACAGCGGTAGTTATGTGAACAGAGTTCAGGGAATGTGTTAAGAGTTGACCATGTTGTTACTACGAAAAGAGTCGCACCAGTTGTGGAGATTGAAAGAGTGATAAGTCAAATAGCAACCACCATAAGGGTGGGATGCTAAATGTATAATGAACAACGCTCAAGGAGCATAAAGACTCGAAGAATAGCGTATTCAGCAACCAGCCAAATAAGTGGCAAAACACAGTGTAATGGCGGAAGCTAATATAACAGCGGATGCAGTGTAAGTTAATGTTATACAATGAGAAAAGCACGGTGCGCAATGAGCGACCGTTGTACAACCATTGTTAAATAGTTGTGTGGCAAATAAGACCAGTTATGAGTGAAACTCAATGGACATACAAGTAAGTGATGATAAACAGACTGGACAATAATCCAGTAGTTAGTACTAAATGATAAAGGACTTAGTGTGAATTCCTACTGCAATCGCATAACAGATTTACTGTCAAGAGTTTACGCCTCTGCACTCTGTATGACTGAGTGTTTTGGTATTGCGCTTGCGCAGTAATGATCGAGTGAGATAGCTAGGAAGTCTGAAAATGTTAAATGTGATTGAAGAACAAGACTTATGATGTGATAAAACCGATGCATAAGACAAGCACGGTCGTACCAATCAGAAGGTACTTGGTTGGCATGAGTGACTACAGTAACACGATTATTAAACATCGGTATGGAATATACCTCAAATGTTGGGAATAACCAACAGAGTACTCCACAATAGGCAGTAGCTCAAACGTAACCGACAGTAAGTCGGAAGAAATTAAGTAAATCAGTGTGGAATACAGTAAATTATCATGGAAGTGGATAGTAAGTTTTGTAACTCACCGAATTCGCTCACGGTAAGAAATACCACGCGTCGGTTGAGAAACCGTTATTACCAAGATAAAGGTGATAATCGGGGATGTACAATACAGTAAGAATAATATATGGGGCAAACTAAGCTCTAAGTTATCAAGAGTTGCACAGCAGAAACTAGTGAGCCAACGATTCAAGTGTTGGATGTGCGTTGTGAATATGAGTGAATGGCTAATTACTAACGCCTAGAAGTTTCACATGTCAGAATCGAAACTGGTTATGAAGCAAATAAACTGTAAGGAGAATTCTTGGTTAGGGACTAAACCGCCAATATGGCTAAGATCCTTAAACCAGAACACATTGTGTAATAAACCGCGTGGAGATAAAACACTTCACGATGGTAGGACGTTATAAACCAGTGATTAAGTAATTGATTACGTGGGCGTAATCCCTTTTAAGGGGGGTAGAGCGCAAAACCGTTTAGTATGTTTTACCGTACAAGTGTACGTGAACTATGGTGTGCATAGCACAAAATGATTTGTTTTGATGATTGGTGCGTGTGTTACATAAACATACGCATTCATTCATGGTTTAATTATGGAAATTGTGCACTGAAGATGCGAATACCATTGTGATAAGTGTGTTATTTTGTTAAGAGATGTGTGAAAGTATATGTATAAGGGAGTAGAAAACTCCCGGGGAACTAAACCCCGACTATGTATGTTCATATGATACCAAAAGTAATATTGTGTATTATATTTTGATAAAAATATATATATGGATATATGTATATATACAGTATTATGATTTATGAAGAGGTATGACACCAATGTAGAACCTAGTGAGAATTAAATTCCCTAGGTAACTTGATTTAAAATAAATCGGGAAGATGATTGATGGACATAGTTCCACCCTTGGAGATGTAATGATTATGACTAGATGGGTTAAAAGATAGAAAATGGTATATGCTTGAATTAATTGTTGTTTGAAATTGAAGTGGGAGGTGAAACTTGATTATCATGAGATCAAGGGAAGCCGAACACAAATTGGGGTGGAGAGATAGTTCAACACTGATGCTGATCACATCAGGGTTGGATGATTCTTGAAACTCCCTATAAGTGGTCATAAATAATCACATCAGGAATAAGATGCAATTAGCAATAATTGGACTTGGAGTTGTATTGAGTTTTCAAAAGAATTTTAAATTGGGTTTCAAATTTTCAATTGGTGTTTTCAAGACTTCAAGTAAATACTTTAAGATTCTTAAGTTGTATTTTCAAAAAAAGGACTACTTTTATTTGACCTCGTAAAGGATTTTTCAATTGGTATTCTCCAATAAGAGATTTCATTCTACTTAACCTCACATAGAGTATTTTCGTATTACTTGCTCACGAGCTGAGGACGTACGAGCCTTTGTCTTCGGACCGGTGACATGAGAAGTATATTTTAAAGATGTATGCAATTGTTTTGATCTCCCAAAGGAACGGGGACCAGAGTGTCCATCGCGACCGGTTCTGCGGGATCACAGTGTATATGTACTCAACATGGGTCTCGAACCCATGAAAAGATGGAAAAGGAATTTCTGGTTGATATACATGCTAGGACATGTTGTATGGTATGTGTAATAATTATTATTTTGACCTTGAGTCTTAATGCGGTGGAGTTCCGAAAGTTGTGATGTTACCCAGACCTATGTGTCTAAATGTTGTTATGTTGCCCAGACCTGAGAGTCTAAGGGTTGTTATGTAAGTACAATGTTGTTAAGATACCCGAACCGTTAAGTCCGAGGTTATTATATGAGTATGTTATGTTATGTATAGATGTGGATGTGTTACCCGGACCGTTAAGTCCGAGGTTGTGATATAAGTTGTGTGAGGTTATGGGAGTTTTATTTTGAAAGTAATCCCGTGTTCTAATCCAAGTGATGTGAGAGAAGTGTGAACTTCGAGGACGAAGTTCTTTTAAGGGGGGTAGATTGAAATACCCCAAACCTTTAAGTGATATTTAAACATGTGATTATTATTTTCTAAGGCTAATTAAGTCCTTAAGATCATTGGTGAAGAAATAAAAACCAAAAAGAAAAAGAAAATGCGTAAAAGTCACAAAACGGGAAAACGCGTTTTAATTATTTTAGGAGGTATATAACCTTCACTAGGGTTATAAATATATTTTTATACCCTAATTACATACTAAGGACATGTGGGAAAAATTCCGGAAGAAAACGGATTCAAATAATGCGTTAAGACGCTAACGGAGTCTAAAACACGTTTTTCGAGAATACCCGAAAACGTGACTTTAAACAGTCAAACGACCCCGTAAAAATTATAGTTGATCATATAACTGTAAATAAACATTAATGGGAGTATAATAACCATTAAAATTAAATAAACGAGAAAATTCCGGAAAACGGACCCGGTTAGTGAATAGTGCTAAAAGCGGGTAAATTAACGGGCGTTTTCTGTAAAAGACGAAAAACGTTCCAGTGTGTATATATTAGTGGGCCGGTTTTTATTAATGTAGACAGCCCCTCACACTTGACTAGTTAGCTAATTAAATAAGTCAAAAAGCAAAAAGTAACTTATACCCCACCATACTCTCTTTCCTCCTTTATTTCTTTTCCTCTCTTCTCTTTCCCCCCTTTCTTTCTTCTCCACGATGCCTTTCTACTCCCTCCTGGTTGCAGCCGATTGTGCAGCTCTCCCCTCTCCTTCCATGGCTTCTCATCTTCCTCCTCATGCTCTAGCCAACTCCAAGCTCCAAATGCAAAACAAATTACATATTTGAACTCTCCTCATCCTCCTCTACCTTTCCCTCTTTTCGGAATTTCAAAAGGATGAGTTTCATCTCCATGGGTTTTTCCCATTTGAAGAGAAAATGGCATATTCTTGAAGCTTGGAGTCTCCTATTCCTTCTAAGGTAAAATTTTCATTGAAAAACTCATTCTTGTTCTCTCTCCTTGGTGACCGATTTTTACCCCTTTGTGATGCCTTGTTTTTCTCCTTGTTCTTGAGCTCCAAATTGACCCTTCAATGGTGGAGAAGTTCCCCTCTTGATTCAAGGGTGAAAATCCCTCTTGAAAGCTTCACAAAGGTAAACCCTAACTTTGTGTTCTAGCCCTTTGATTGAATTGAAATATTCCAAGGGTTTAGATAATTAATTGAGTGTGTTTTGTGTTCTTGGATGTTGGGATGGAGTTTGGAAACTCCATACCCTCTTAACCGATTTTTGGAGAAGATGAGGAGCAAGAGGTGACTTAAAGAGACTTGTGAAATTAAGGTAAGGAATCCACCTTGAACCTTGTTTAAAATTGTTTAAGTGTTTGGGATGGGTAAAACAAATGAATGAACCCAAATATGTATTGGAATGTGATTTGTTGAGATGAGGAGAGTTGTGATAATAATGTGCTTGTATAGGAATAATGCAAGTGAGGAAACATTGTGAAATAAGTGTTGTTTTATGAGCTATGCACTTTATGGATTATGCATTGTGTGCATTTGGAGAATGGATGAGTTTTGTGTTTTTATGTGTGCTGGTAGAACCCTTGTGGGTTTGGCTAGTTTTAGGATGAAATATGTGAAGAGATGAGTTTTGGGAAATGCTTGGAAAGTAGCCAAGTGCTGTCAAAATTTGTTTAGGAAAGTATGGCCTTGAGTGTTTTACTAAAGGAAGAAGCTAGGTGTGTTTAAGAGGTGTTAAGTGAATGGTTAATGGTTTGAAAACCAAACCAAGATGAGGAGTGTGTTAGCAGTGGAGATAATGCCATTTGAGTGTTTTGGTAAGCTTGGTAGGAGGTAAGAGCTATCAAAATGGAAGCTAGGAAATGCAACATAGTGCAAAAGTGTAACAGGGAGATGGAGTTTTACGGAGAATTGACCAAGAATTGAAGTAAGAAGTAACCAAGGATTTGAAGTGGTTTAGTGCATGTTATAGAGTGTTTAAGTAGGATGTAGTGTAGGAACCTGTGGAAAGTTTAGGAAATGATTAGAGATGAATTAGGGGTTGAAAACTGATCAAAAACTGTAAATTTTGACAGTTCCAGAGGTGGTCCGGGTTTGCAAATCGGAATGCAAACCCGGACCATAGCAAAAACACGACAGAAGATCATCCCAGGGGGGGTCCGGTTTGTAAACCCGAACACAAACCCGACCACATAGAAAAATGTCCAGAAACCGTTTTCCAGGGTTGGTCCGGGTTTGTAACCCCGGACACAAACCCGGACCATGCTAAAAACTTACCAGAATGTGTTTTAAAGTGTTGTTATGATGGGGAAGTGAATGGTAATGGTTTTAGATGTTGATTAGGCCTTGTTTGGTGAGTTTTAAAGGCCTAGAAGGTGTAAACAAGTGTTAGGTTGGGTGTGAGAAAGTTGTGAGTTTAAGTACACAAAGTTAAACCGAAACAATGGGATAACGGGTTAAGTACGGGAGTAATAGAAATTTACGTACCGTAAGATTTTGATGTTAATGGAAACATTTGAAATAATACCAGTTGTTGGAACACTACCCGGGGAGCGTGAGGTGACGCGTTGGAGTAAATCCTCGGAACACGGTAGAGTAACCCATGGTGACAGGTATGGTTTTTGCTTGCAACCTGTGTCCTACCGGTTACACCGGCTTGTATGCCAATGTGTTTTCTGTGTGTTTGCCACCTTGCAAGATAAAGCATGAAATGAGTTTATAGTAATTCATATTTGTGCGTAATTAATTCCGATACCACTTAACCTTAGTTATGTGTTAAATAATAGTTAACCGACCTTAGGTTCACATAAGAATCGGTATTCGGAATAAACGTCCCAACCCACGGGAGCGTTCTAACTACGCCTATCCGTGCGCTTGTGTATGTTTGACTATGTATGAAATATGTGCCTTTGTTTGTGTGTTGTTGTTATCGGATACAGTTAACCATGTTTTTAAAAGGGGATGTTACTTCCCTTATGTGTCTAACAGAGTTAGTAACACTATGTGATGTATGTATGTGATAAGTTCCATAAAGGAACCTTTAACTAATATGTATATGTTATGTAGGTGAGGAATCCGGTCGTTCCGGTCGCGCGTTTGTTTGGGAGTTGGTGTTATATGTGAATTAACTCCCATCCTGTTATGTTAGGGTTGTTTTCCTTCATTGGATTTCGACCTCCCACTAGCTTAGCCAAAGCTTACCTACCCGACCTCCACATCGGGCTAGGAGGGAAATTATGTGCAATGTTGGTAGGGTGTTGATGCCTAAGTTCGCTTCGACTCCCTCTTGTTATGTTACGGTTGTTTTTCCTCTTTGAATTACAACCACCCACAAGCTTAACCAAGGCTTACCTAACTTATCATTATTGGAGTTAGGGGGAAATTGTGTATGGTGTGATCGGTCCTATATGAGGCCGCCACACCTAAATGTATGTATGTTGTGCGCGGGCTTATATTACCCCGGCACTCCCTAAGCAAGTTTATGTTCTCTAAGAAGAGTGAAATTAAGTTGTGTATGTTGTTAAGTGAAGTGTGTTGTCATGTTGTGTGTGCTAACCATGTGTATGTGTCCCATTAATGGATGTTTGCTTATAAGCATGATGTAACACCCCTACTAATTCGGCTCCTAATAATCCTATAGATGTCGTGCACAATAAAATCTCGCAGCGGTAAAACAATAAACTATCGCCCTAATGGTGTCACTGTTATCACACGCCCATACGGGTGATAACGATTTACCTGATAATCAACTTGCGAAACGTATTCCCACAGTGACCACAAGAGATAGATAGCAGTACTTAAACAATTTAAAACAAATCTAACATCAACAATTATTACAGACCGTGAGCAACTAAACCAAATACACCTCGGTTAAACAACCCGAGTCCGAAACAACCTGAGTATCACACCGTACCAAGTCTAAACCAACAGTAATATCACAGTAGTCACGCCTTGCTGCGACCCACCAGTTAGTCACCTGCATGAAAGTGGTTTGTGGTATGGAATCAGCCCCTGCTGAGTATGTCATCACATGCCCCGTCATGCCCCCAAAGACCCCTCAATTATTTGGTCGAGAGCATGAGGTTCATTACATGCAATACCGTTTTAGCATTTAAAACTGCAAATCAATTAAAAGTAGCATCCATACAATAAACACAACCATCAACATGTATAACATGACCACAAGTATAACCAATGAACAATCAAGCGAAACAACGAGGATATATAGTAACCAAGTATTAATTCTCGTCCATGGTATAGAAACCAATATCGTTCGCCATGTTAATTCTTAACTGTATTATTTGTTCAGTTATACCTAGTGACAATGCCTCGTTAAAACGACATGTCTCTAGTTACCCATATATTATGGCGGGTCACCCACGGCAGTAGCCACTCCAACGGTAGAGTCTCCGACCAACAAGCCATTCTAGCTCACGGGAAATTTTCTTGATACTTGCGGACCCGTACGCGGACATCCTGGTATCGTTTTTGTGATCACAGCACGCACCAAGAGCCACATCCTCCTGGCTTTACTTTCCTTCCTTAGTTAATTATTTATTCCATCGCATCGCATTACCAAATTTTCCTAACACAGCAGACTAAGGTCATTAGTCCAATCCGGAGTCTGTAAACTCGGGATCCAGTGTTAGATACGAGAGCGGCGTATAGAAAGGCCAATGCTCCGTATAAAAGTTCTCGGATAATATGTTATATCTTATTATCCTAGTGCTACAACGTTTTACTGACGTTACTTATACTTCATATAAGATAGCACCATAGCCGCTAGTTCGTTTTATATATATTGGTTCATATATACGAACCGGTACTGTTAACTCAACAACAGTAATATTAAGCAGCTATAAATATACAATTCATGCATATTAATTATCACATTCAGACAAACAATCTTATCATAGATCACACAGAAGTCTGAACTGAGGAAGCCCTCAGAGACAATCAGAGACACATAACAACATACCGTTCACCCTGATGTATTACGGTGGAGTATGAACCAGCAAGTTCCTATGCTCCTTGTGTCGCCTCTAACAGTCTAAACAATACATAATGCTACTGATTAGCATACTGTATAACAACACAATCCTACGGTACCCCGTACCGTCACTATTAACTCCCGGTTAACCCCCCGTTATTAACTGTCAATATTTGTCGGGCTTTTGGTTTAACTCGAGATTGGAAAGTGTTTCATTATATGCGTAGTCTTATCTTGTATATTAATGGACTTATTATTGGACTTTGTTATCGCATGTAAACTAATGTATATTTGCAGATCGTATAGTTTGTTTCTTTATCGCATGTATGGTTCTTTGTCATGCACTATGCATCTCTCCTTAGTATTTATTTTTCTAAGGTTTGTCTCTTTTCTTTTCATCTCTTTTTTTTTTCAATGTGGTATAATTCATTTGTAAACTATACTTTTAATTATTTACAATCCTTATTATTCCATGTATACTTCTAACATTAGCATTTTGATAACTAATGTTTATAATTCTTTTCTCCTTAACTATTATCACTTTAATTATGATAATTTATAATTATTGAACCAAATCACATTTTCTACACCATTACACATATTTATTTATATATGTGTATTATGGAACTTATTTATTATATGGTAAATCTTATAATCTATATTCATTCTTTTAAATGAATATCTCTTATATTATAAGTGTTATAACTCTTATAACATTAAAACCATATTATAAACTCCATTTAAAAATGTTATTATTTTCGAACAGCACTTATGTCCTTTAATATTTACAAAACCCACCACTTAATTAATGTAATGTTACATTATTGTTATATAACATATCTTATGACATTTAAGTCATTTAAAACAATTATAACCTATAACCATACTTTGTTTATAAAATACCCAATGGCCCTTAATATTTTTGGCTTTTACTTATAACCACTAAACTTCTATAAAACCACAATTCACTCTCAATTCCTAATACATAGTTTTTAATTCCCTTAAAACTATATATTATACACATTTCTTAATAAAACCTTATATATAACTCCAAAAATTACCAAACCATACCAAAAGGTTATAAACATTATTCTTAACCTTATTTTTCCTCTAAATCTCGGTTTCTATACATTAGTCACCTATTTGTAACAATGTTATAAGATACCATATAATATACTTATATAGTTCATATGAACTCCAAATTTAACCAAATAAACTTCTAAAAATTTCTATTAACTTAAGGACTTTACTAAACTCTATTTAGCACCCTTAAGTTTCGGTAATTACATTACTATCCCAAATCTTATAAATCTTTTACAATTTAATAAGTATCTTATTATAAGGTAGTATTTTAATTTCTTAAATTTTCCAAACTTGGTCAAAGTCTCTTATATAGTCAACTTTGACTTCTAATACCAAATGGGAACCAATTTTTCGGTAATCACTATTAATAACCTATACTTTTCTATTTTTACAATTTTGACCCAAAACTTTATAAAATGTTATAATTTTTATTAAATTCATTTAAAAACCCTAAATTGCTCTAAATTAAGCCCACGGCTTTCTAAATTCCTAGTAATTACGAATTGGCCCCAATTTTAATTATAAGCATAAATAAAACTAAATAAGCTTATAAACTTAAATTAGAATGGCCTAATGACATGGCCTTATTACAACCTTGAACTTGCAAAATAAATTACACAATAAATGTCTCAAAATATATAGCATATATATTCGGCCTCACCATGGTTTATTTACTTTTCCACATAATGTCATAATTTGACCATTATGTTAATTAAATCTCTTAAATGACTAGCTTAATTTATCTTAGCCATTTTTTTCCATTTTTAGGTCAATATGACCATATATGTAAGTTCACTCTCGGCCATATATATATATATGCTTAAAAATTACAAAAATCATAAGTTTAAGGTGTTTATACCTTGATTATGCCTTGTATGCTCTCGGCCACTTGTAGGAAAAATCACCACATGATTTAGACATGTTTAATACATAAAAACAAGATATGGTTACACTCCAAGCTTGAGCTTAACCATAAGGAATAATTAATGTAAGATTTAAGGCAAAAATCACCTTAAAAATGCAAGGGAAGTTCTAAGTGGTTTCGACCTGAACCAAACACACCACAAGGTGTTAGATCCACCATATTGACATAGGAAATTGTTGATCTCGAAAATGTTACCTTGTATTAGGTTTTACCTTGGAAAAATGCCTTAAAAGAGAGTATTTCTCTTGGATCTTGGTCACCCTTGCTCAAAATGGCTAACCAACAGATTCCACATGAAAAGGAGAATAATATGAGGCTATGACCAAAGTTTCACAGCCAAACTCGAAGGGAATCAAAAGTTATGAGCTTAAAGCACATTTTTACCTTAAAATGTAGATTTGAACAACCTTGGTCCCTCTACTGGTCTCAACCGAGTTTAGCTCTTGTTATAACCTTAGAACACTGAGAATAAGCCATAGGAATTGATGAGCCACGAAATATAGGTGTTGGTGGTGAGAAGATGAAGAAAAGAGCTAAAAATGACATTAAAACACTTACATTAGGAGCTTAGGGGCTAGGCTTGCCTTCCATGCTCAAGAACAGACCTTGAGAGCTTCAAAGGGGAGGAGCTCGGCTGGGCAAGAGGAAATCGGACAAGGAAGGAAGGAAAGAGTGGAAAGATTTGAAATAATGGAAAAAGTAAAGGTTACTATTGCAAATTGAAGTTAGGTATCAATTTGTCCAACAATTATTGCAAGCTGCCTCCTCTCTTATTGCCAGCCGGTTTCCTTGGTCCAAGTGGGTCAATTAATTGACCATTGACCATGCTTGGTCAATATTGACTCATGCGGGCCCCACTTTAGGGTTTTATTAATATTTTAATATTAAATTTGTAAAAATCTGTAAAATTTGGAAATTAAATTCCTAATATGATATAATGTGATATAATATCATATTTAGAGGTATTTATAACCTTTTTACCCATTAAAACTAATTTAGAAGACAAATTCACAAAAACGTGCTTTAAGGAGTTTTAGCGCACATTATGTGTTGCTTGGTGTTTCTGGGCTTAGTTTCCTCTGAGAATAGTTTTGTTGTGTTCCTTACTTTATTATAATACTTAGGAATCCACTTTGGATCCTATTTGAGGTCACACAATCTTTATGGTGTCTTAAAGCACATTTTTGGCTTTACCGATCTTAAGGCGTGTTTTGCCTTGTTGAGATCTTTTAGATTGTTCCCCAATTTTATTTAGATGTTTAATAATCATCTTAGATCATTAATAGATCATTTAATTATATTTTAAAGATTAGGGGTATTTCACATGACATGTGTGTGAGTTTGTGCATGTTTGAAATAAAATCAACCGCATGCTAAGACGACAAATAGTTGTGCGTGGCCCGGTAGCATGCGGGCTGCGGGATTACCATACCAGCAAAGGTGCTGACCCCCTTTGGGGGCCCCCATTACTTTACAGGTACAAAGGAGCTGGAAGCCGTTCGAGAGTAGGACGGGTAGTTGTTGTACATGGGTAGACATTCAAATTGAGCATGTATTGTAGCTGTAGTAAGACCGAAATTGTATCGGCGTTAGTTAGCAAGTACTCGGTACAGTTGTAATGTAAGTGTATAACGATTGTTGGACATGGAACGGGAATAATGTGTAGTTGCTCGGGAGTTTAGTCCATCAGACCGGTACAATGTATGTATGTTAGCCTTGTTAGCCACGTGGGTGGCTAACGTCGTGTAACACCAAGGAGTTAAGTTATGTGGTGAGTTGTGATTTCTGCTGCAAAGTGTTGTTAAGTGTGTTGTTTGTAGTTGGGGTGTTACAAGTGTAGATTTTAAATTTAGACAATACTACAATTTATAAAATTAAAGGTTGGATTTATTTTTGTTTGATTGTAATATTTCATTAAGTAATAAATAAATTTAATTTGTTATTATATATTTTTGTAAGGAGTCTTCTCTATAAAATTTCTAGTTTGTTATTTTTAAATATTTTTTTTGCTTAATACGTGGGATCTTTTTTTTTTCAAATCACTACTCCACTTCTATTTAAGTTAAAAAAATATAACTAAATTGTGAGAATATTTATTAGAATTTTTGGTTTATTTATTTCTCTTCGGACTTGATCGTGTAATCCCACATCTAATGTTTTATTTTGTAAATTTCTAAAAATTATAAATTAACTTCAACATCTATACCTCTATAATAAACAATAAAATTTAAACCTTCAATTTAATTTTTATAAATTCAACGATCATGATGTAATTGAGCACCATGCTCAAAACTTGTTGTGGACACCAACCCCCGGTTCAACGAGGGGAGGGTGCTCAAAACAAATTTTGAGCATGGTGCTCAAGTAAATCATGGCGGTTGGATTTATAATAAATAAATTGAAGGTTTAGATTTTATTGTTTATTATAGGGGTATAGATGTCAAATTTAACTTTAGTTTAAATAATAAAGGAAAAAAAAAAAAAAAAATGTAAGATTGCACCATCTAGTTTACGGAGAAAGAATTAAATCAATAATTCTAATAAATATTCCCACAATTGGTAGTTATAATTTTTTTAACTGTAATAGAAGTGGAGTAGTGATCTGAAAAAATCAAAAATCCCACTTTTACGCAAAAAACAATATTATTTAAAATAACAAATTAGAAATTTAATTGACAAGACTCTATAAAAACAACGTTAAATTCATTTATTACTTAATAAAACATTACAATCAAACAAAAATAAATCAAAGAATTATATTTTGAAACAACTATTACTTTACCTAAATATCTACAATTACTTGAATTAGGAATTAATTAAAATTCACACTTCTAAAAAAAATCCACACTTGCATTTTAAAAATCTGACATTTTACTAAAATATCTAAATAAGAATGTAATTTTAGAAGAGTTTGTTATTGCAACGACCTAATTTGAAAAAAAATGATAAACCATTAATATTTTTTAAAGTGGGAATGTAGCTGATCTAGTTAGAAAAAGAGAAATAAAGATGTACATTTAAAACAAATTGTTTTGAAAGAAGTAATTAGAAAATAATTTGACATAAACCCTTTAAAATAAATATAAGATCACAAGTGAAATTCCTAGGTTGTCTTATTTATTACTCATTAAAATTTCACTCATTCGTTTTAACATTGTATTGTTCAAATAAAAAATCTACACTTTTATCAAACAAATCTACACCTACATTTTACAAAATCTATCCTTTTACTTAAATAACTACACTTTTACTTAAATGAGCAATTACTAAAATTTACAAATTTATCAAATAAATCTACACCTTCATTTTGAAAAATCTATCATTTTATCTAAATATCTACACCTTTACTTTCATTTTTAGAAAATACTAAAAATCTACACTTCCGTCATAAAAATCTACACCTTCGTTTCAAAAAATCTATCCTTTTACCTATCTACACTTTTTCTTAAATGAGCAAACATATCTACATTTGCATTTTGAAAATTGTATAATTTTATTTAAATATCTAATTTGAAAAGAAAACTATAAACCATCAATTCTATAAAGATCCCACATTTTAAGCAACTTACTTTATTTAAAAAAAAAATCTTTTGACTTAAACTTTGTAGCATTAATGGATGTGAGAAATAAATTTCCACAATGTCAATGTCGTATATTTAGGGAAGTTACTAGTCGAATAATTATTAAAATACTAATTACTTTCACAATCTCCACGTTCTATATTTAGAGGGATTGGTGGGTGAAGAGAGATAAATTAGTATAGAGCGTGATTTTTTTTAAGGGGAGTGGTTGGTTATAATTGAAAAAGTCTATTATAACCTTATTATTATTATTTGAATGTTTTTCTTTTTTATAAAACTAATTATTAAATAAATAAATACATATACGGTTAAGATTAATACTTTAAAAAATAAATTATAATCTAATGGCTAGAATTTGTTTGAGCATATGCCCAAACTTTTACCCATGGGCATGGTCCCCTGTTTGCCCCCGGTTGCCTGTAAATATGAATCCAAGAAAGAGCAAACAAAAGACAAACATGCCCTTAACGAAAAAGGAGAGGACATATGAATCCAAGATAAAGCAATATAAGCAGCAAAAGAACAGGTAAAACTGAGAAAAAATCTTGAATCTTTCACACTGGACGGTTGGGCTCGAATCGTATGCCATCAAGCACTCGCGATTCCCTAGCCGCATCATACTCGCCGTCAACCAGTCTCACCACAAAGCGCCCCGTTGCAACTACCTAGAGCTGGCGATGGAAGATGAGCTCTTGTACGACACCCCTTGCTCTTCTCTTGCCGTCGATTCAATCATCCGTCTTGGAACGGTAAGAATGATCTTCCTCTTCTTTCTCTTATTTCCCAAGTCGAACCCCGAAACAACAAGAGACGAGAGTAAAATCACGATTCATGATATAGGTCGGTGACTGCTTCAAATTGTGCAGGCTGGAGTACTGTGGGGATTGTGTAGCAGCCCCTACGATGCTAGGAAATTAGGTACCGCTCATTATTGTTGTCATTTTCCCCAAAGGGATTAGATTGCTCAGTATGATCCGTTGAAATTGCAGGCCTCGCTGGGTCTGCTCGCGCCTCCTTCGTGGTAAGGTTATAAAGTAAGAGATTCGTGTTCTTTTGATTCTCGAGTTGGCTTTTGCTGGTAGTATACTCTTTCGTAAAGGTTTTAGTGTGGTTTTGTGAGAGTTGAGGAGAAACATAGATTTTAATCTAGTGTTATTCCTTGTTTATACTAGCACCCTGATCCAGGTCAATTGTTTTTGTTATCTTGAATTTTTCAGGCCTTATCGATGGCCAAATTCGGGTTACAGTGTGGTGAGTGTGTGATTCGTGTATATGGTGGTTGTAACTTGTACCTTTATGAACAGTGTATCTCTCGCCTCAGTTTAATGAGTAATAAATAGAATTTCATTGATGAAATTTCAGTAAAAAATAAAAAAACAGTGAGTCTAATTATGGTGGTAAACCATTACTTCAAGTTATAAGTAACTACTGATTGTTGTTATTTGCCTTTAATCTTATGACAGCCTGATTTATGTGCAAATTTTCCTCCTCTTCATAGGTTGTGTTGGAGGTGTCTTTTCTATGACTCGCTGTGGAGTTCAAAAATATCGAGGACAGAGTGACATGGTTGGTTGTTGCTAAATTCCATCTCAATGTTCTTCTAATTTCCAATCTCAGGATTTCGTCCAAAATTGAACTGAAAATATGATGGTTTTTCTGTCCTTCAATGTATAAAGCTTTGAAAGATGGCTAGAGCTAGTTTTTGTCTTACCGCCTTTGTTAGAAAGGTAAGTTGGATGACCGGGAGAGGATATATGTGGTGATTTAATGGGGATTCAGGAGAGTGAGAAGGAGAACCAGATTGGATGAGAATGTGTTTGCATTAATCTGGATTTTAGTACAACATGATTGCTGTACCCGAGCTCTACCCTCCAAGAGTCTTCTCTATTGGATTCTAGCTCTAGCGCCCCTGAAATTCCGTTTGTGAATCCTGTCACTAGTCAATTCCCAACTCTCAAGTCCTTGGTAATATTGTCTCTTGAAATTCCCAAACATTACTCAAATTATAACTCTGGGATATGAAAATCTTCATGGGAATTGTTAAGTGGCTACTCGATCTCTTCTCTGTAACTCCAGTTTTTTTCGTTTTTTTAAGAATCCTAACATTTCAACCCTTTTTATGAGCACTTAGGAACTAAAAACATCATATGAAGCTTGTAACTAATATTGCGACAGTTCTTCTTTCAAAATATTTCTTCTTTCAAACACAATCCAGTGAAAGCGCTGCGAAAACTGTGGGCAGATCTTCTCCTTTTTATGTATGAAGGTCATATGTGTTTTGTTTGGAAACGACCTCCAATGATGTGAAGATAACTGCTACTTTTCCCTTTATCATCTATTAACCTGCAAAATCTCAGTTTCAAACCAGGCAATATTTTGATCCTAAGGCAATGACCAAGTTGCTCCGCTAAATTCGTGAATGTTTGTTCTAGGTAGTCAACCAGTTTCTCAGCTGCCATCCTGACACCAAATTGGATGGCACAAAGGAAGAATTCTTATGTGGCATTATTATCAGCTTTAATTGATTGGTATAACTCGTGTGTGTGTGTGTGTGCTACACAATATATAAAGCATGTCTCAAGTGGATTTCTTTTCGTCTCTAATTTTATTGCAC
The DNA here is from genome assembly GCA_023374045.1 of Limonium bicolor. NCBI lineage: Eukaryota > Viridiplantae > Streptophyta > Magnoliopsida > Caryophyllales > Plumbaginaceae > Limonium > Limonium bicolor. The sequence goes on along the minus strand of CM041779.1, from coordinate 768,178 downwards.
TCGCAGTTAAATGCTTCGATTGCGGGTGGTGTAGTTGGAGCAATGGTCGCTATAAGGACACGCAGCTTAAAGCAGGTTTTAGGTATGTCTGCTCTCATTGCCACATTGGGCGCTGCAGCTGACTACTCGAGAACTGTTTGAAACTCAAACATTTTAAAACGAAGAGAGTTTTTCTTTTTTATTCCTTTGACGGCCTTAGAGTATCCAATCAGAATATCAGATCTTGCATCTATTCAGCCGTTCATGGTTATAGGCAACATCTTGCTTGAAAAACAATGTAAATTCCTCTTCCCGCACACAACCAAAGAGCTTCATGATAAAGGTATTTTGTATAAGTAATCTACAAACATATAGTATATACATTTGCTGCCGTTATGTCTGATGATGACATCTGATATACTTCCTTTTTGTATATATGATGCTGTAAGTTTTCTTATATTTTTGAAATATAAGATTTTTTTTTCCGGACAACCAGTTGCATAATTTTCATTACTGAAACATCAAAATATAAGGGGAAACAGATTGAATCCAGCTCCACATCTCCATTACACCCCACCCAACTGAACTAGCATTTGTCGTAAATCCCACATCCTATAACATATTTGACAACTCACATGCATGATGCATGATAAAAGCTGGCTTCAAACCAAACTTCACATACCCATGATCTGCATAAAACCCCAGGATACAATCAGGCTGAACACAAACAGGTTGAATCTCAGCTTGCCAATTCAGTTAATCAATTTCAAGTATCCCTTCTTTGTGTACACTATAATCAGATTCACATCAAAAACACTACCTACCTGAATTCTCCTTAGCTGATCATACAGAGTAAGGGCTGTCACAACCCACATACACCACTTCACACAACCCTGTCCCTGGATGATCTTCCAATCCACTGATCCATCATCTAAAACCAACTCCCATTATTTAGATCAATGTTCAGAATCACGTTTTGATTCCACTATCCTACGATCTTACAACCCAAATTCATAGTTACAATCCGGATCACATATAGGATCGGAATTGGGTAGGATCGTCACAAGATCACGATTCAGTCACACGATTCTACGATCTTACACTCTAGATCCATAGTACAATCATATCGATCCTGATTTTATATTTGTTTATTTTTTTCACATCAATGTCAATTATATCTTTATAAAATTAAAGAAACAAAAAGTTCTCAACATCTTGTAGAAAGTTTCATAATCCATAAAATACCATGACTTTGAACATTGTAACCGGATATTATTATAAACAACTTTCATACGTAGATTTATTTGATGTAATTGAGCGGACAAGGATTAAGATTAGAATATCACTTCTTATTATTATCTAGCCCGAAAGATTACAAAATGTACTCAAGTGTTAAAAAAATGTATAACATTTATAGTTTTAGTTAGTATTGCAAAGGTTGGAAAATTCAAAGTTATAAAACTCAAGTAGAAAATGAAAAAATAACTTAAAAGAACCAATACAAACTTAAAATATGATTGATTACTCTTATCATTTTTTCTTTCCTGGTTTAAAATTGAAACAATAAGTTGTTAGAACTCATTTTGACTTTGTGTTCCATTGCTTACTTACTCTTTTAAATGAGCAAGGATATGAAAACTCATGATTTAGTAAATAAAAGAACTTGTAGCTCATAATATTTGTTGGGAGGATGATGAAAGAATTAATAAAGACGCACATAAAATTATGTACTCTTTGGATTTGATTTAAGTTTAATCTATCTCATTTCATTTTGTCTTTTTTTTATGGACACTATTACAAGAATTCATAATGTTTGCTTATTTATATTTCAATTTCGTAAGTGTATTGTCATAGTTGTGGTCTTAATTTATAACTTTTAATTCAATAATACTATTTTTCTTATTCAATTTAATCTTTACGCTTTAAACACAAGTTGTTTATAACATATGTATATTTTTCAACAATATTATCTCACTTTTGTAGGATCGAACAATCATACAATATAATCCCACGATCTGATCCTAGAGGTCATTTTCGATCCTACACTAGAATCGTGATCCTAAGAATATTGATTCAGACAATACACACCTCCACCCAGGACGAGCCAACTGGTGATCAAAATCAAAACACAACTTTTTGAGTAGACCCTAAGATTTCCAATCTCTTCCTTGCTTCTTCCAGCAACCTTTGCAACATGTTATCCCCTTCATAAACCTAAAAGAGAAAATAAGAAGAGATAAAACTACCAACCATAACCTTTCCCCAAAACCGCATATATCCATTGTCCCAACCAAGATTAACTATTGGTATACAATGGTATACCGCAAACCAAAACCACATTTGAGACCTTACCTCTGAATTTGTCCTATTCCCTAGAGGAGACAAAACAACAGGTGACTTAGTCTTGATCAAACTTTGACACCACTGAACTGCACGTGGGTCACTTAATCCGTGCCAGTTATTCCATATAAAGCTCATTGCTTTAGGCAGCCCTCGAGCTCCCCAGAGGCCGCCTCAAACATCAGGACTCATGCATGACCGCCCTATCTTCTGCCACTGACAGTTGATGGGAACCTGTTGACTGTTCACCAACATCAACCACCTGCACACCCTTACCCTTAGAGTTATCCTCAAGCTGGAGCAACTTTCATACCTCTTATAGGGATCCATCATGTATCACCCGACCAAACTTTTGTTTTTGCCCCCCTCCCCCGTTATTAATGGTCCCTCGTCAACCTTCAACAAGATTGGTATCTCATCTTCCCCACCCCCACCACCTCGTTAATCAACAACTTTATCCACATTGAAACCACTGCTTCCATACCCATTATTGCCCCAAGAATGAGTCTCATCACTTCCCACTTCCACACGTACTGCTTCCTTTCCCATTAGACCACACATATATTTCCATATTTCATCATTTTCCTCTCCTCCTTCTTTCACCTTCCCAAACCATAATCCCGCCGCCCTAAGCCAAAGACCATAAGGTTAAGCTCCAGCTTCAAGCTCACTTTTATCCGGATAGTCACGAGTAGCATGCAGAAAAAGGCTGCATCTGATGTAGATAACTAACATCCGTTTATATGTTAAACACAACACATTATCAATACCTCCCATAGAGACCGTAACACACCATAACACTGGCTTACATATATCCAACAAAACATTAACCCTCATAAATTCACCACCATGCCTACCATATGGATGTCACTCTTGATCTGAACCCGAAACCCAACCCAAAACTAACCCATAAAAAGCCGGGTATTGTTGAGATTTTTGACCCGAAAAGATTTTTGGGTCTGGTTCGGGTTGGGTCATTGAACCCAATTTGGGTTCGGGTTGAACCCACTAACCCGTAATCCTAAAATAACAAAATTAAATATAGGAAATCTGTTATATTTAATGACTTAACTTAGTGTAGTGATTAATTCTAAACTAAACATTTAAATAGTCATTATGATTAAATGTAGTACACAATAATTATTTAATATTGAAGTACTATATGTATTTATTAAATAATCAAAATAAATAAATAAACGGGTCGGGTGGGTGAACCCGCTCTGGGTTCGGTTTGACCTAAACTATTTTCGGGCCGGGTTTGGGTTGAACTCAACCTAACCCAAAACTTGATTATGACACCCCCTAACCTACCATCATCCTCACCATTTTCAACAAATCAACCTACCCGATCACCTAACCTTCTCGCAAAATCCTTGTGATAAAACATGAAAGCAACATCATGTATACGTACCCAGATTGGAATCCAAGGAAAGATGTGTTCCCTTGGAGCCTTCCGCTTCAAAACCCATTGGAAAGCTAGACTTGATCCATCAAACGACCAGGGGCCACAATTCAACACCGCATGCAGCATATCCTCCTTCCTGAAGTCAAATAAAAACAAAGCACTCTGCACCGCATGAATCTTCATAGCGCAATCCATCTACCAAACCCTACCAAGCGTATATTAAAGACCCCAAAGTTGGGCTAGTTCTAAGGTCGATACGTGCCGCACACTATGCTATCTAGGAGTGCGCAATCAAAACGCATTCTCACCCCAAAGAAATAATTATATTGATAACAAATAATAAAGGTTTACAAAGCCCGAAATCATAAGGTCAAATCCAAGTAGGAAAATGGTCGAAGGCTACAACAATGTCAAAGTATTAATTATGAAACTAAACAAGCTTCCAAAACATAAATAAGCAAATAATTCCAAGACATAAAGCAATTGATCCTGCGCTGATTAATCTGTAATGTCTGAAGATGAGGTGAGCAACCATAGCTCAGTAAGTAGCAAACTTCATCGACAAAGCATGCTTAAAACGTTATTAGAAACATAGTGTAATAAAACATAAGTCTTATATCAAAGCTATGAAAACGCAAAAAGCATAGCAGAAGCGGAAGCTGAAATCACACATAGCAGGACAATTCAGAGTTCACAAAACAGAATGGGACGCTAGTTCTAAGCACACATAAGAGGGGTCAAAGACTAGTGATTCAGAAGATCCTCGACAATGTAGAAATGGTCCGAAGACCAATGGACCCATCGGTCCCAGAACAGTACGGGGAGCATGTCCGTGTATAGAACAGAAAGACGTCTACACAGCATGCTACAGGATAACTCGACCAAGCCATCCAAGAATCAGAAGGCAATGAAACTAGGTCCCAAAACAGAAGCTTAGTTTTCAAAATATAAGTGAGTAAACATGCACAGTAACATGAATAAATGACTCAATCAGACTTAGAAAATCATAACCCTGCAAACAGAAGTTAAAACAGAGATCGTAAGCACATTATAATCAAAATCAGAGGGTGTATGGACATGCATGTGTCCAGGCCTGGAAATCCAGACGCATGCCGAGACTTAAAACAGAGACATCCGGACTTGTGTCTGGGCATGGAAGTCTGGACAGAAGTCCGAAGAAAACATACGCGGCAGTGTCTGAACTTGTGTCCGGGTGTGGAAGTTCGGATGCAAGCCGAGACTTCAAAACAAAGTAGTTTCCGAACATGTGTTCAGGCTTGGAAGTCTGGAAGCATGCCAAGCCAAAGATTTTTGGACTTGTGTCCGGGCTTGGAAGTCCGGACAGAAGTCCAAAGAAAACCCAGACGTGGTTTGAACTTGTATCCGGGCTTGGAAGTCCGGACATAAGCTGAGACTTTTAACCTAAACTCATCCTCGCACACTATCCAGACATTTAAGTCTAGACTTCTGTCCGGACATAGTTCAAAGCGTGAAATACAATAGGCTTCTGTATGCTTGGATGTCTGGACGGTAAAAAACTATCAACACTAGAAGTAAAGAACACCAGTTTTTGCACACAATTCTCATCACAACAGCCCAATTTAGGAAATGAAATACCATGGGGGTTTGACAGAGTACTAAGGAAGCAAAATCAATCCAAAACCGCACAAAGATTCATAGGAAATCAGCAAACAGAAATCAAAATCGAAATCCTTTAATACAACCTTATGGGTGAACATACTCAACCGAATCCGTCAACCACCTACCTCGAATTGAAGACCCGCAAATACTCTACTGAATCCACACAACACACCCTTCAATTTCACTTTCAAATCCTAGCAGACAACTGATCAAATCAACCATAGATTTCGAACCAATTCTAGAAACAGAGAGACACAAAACTGAAAACAAACATGCAACTAAAACCATAATCCTAAACCTGAATCACAGTAGACTGAAATCCTAGAATCCATACTCAAACACAGTAGCGGTCAACCAAAGTGATCTATTCCAGCAACTAGCAAATGAAGAGAGAGAGAGAGAGAAGAAGAGGAAGGAAGACCACAACGCAGAACGCACATCAAAAAAATGAAAGGTAACTTTCATTCATCTCTTAATCCTTACAATTAAATACTGATTCGGCAAATTAGATCTTTTCCCTTCCTCTCTTTCCTTACTGAATCAGACACTAAATAATATATAACTCACTTAACTCATGAAATAAAATGACATAAGTTCCGAACGAAAATGAAATGAAAACTGGGTTATCACACGTATGCTCCATAGCACATATATCAGGGCTTTTAGTGTAGAACAACTTCCTCAACAGACAACACTCAAAAGGAAAAATTTGCCCATCCTCCACAAAGTCATCCAAACATGTAAGCTCACTCTCTGCCTTGGTAAAGATAATCCCGCGCACCGATCGACCAACTTGTCCATTGACTCATGAAGGTTAGACACCGACATGCAACCATAAGAAACACCACAAAAAGCACCAAAGAAGAGACAAGGGGAAAGGTGGAAAACTAAAAGATAACCCAAAAGAAGAGAAAAGAAACCCCAACTCCAAGCCCATGCAAAAGAAAATGATTACTATACACACACTTGCCAAAAACCAACATCCCAAAGTAACTAAGACACAGAAAATAAAGAGACTGGAAAACAAAGTACAGAAAACAAAGAGCTCTCGCCACATAGAGAAACACCACTCTTGTAGATCTCTATGCAATAATCACGAAGTTGTGGAAAGTGCTTGAGCCATGTCGACCTCCCCCTCCATCATCTCGGTTGCAGTTGAACACCCCTGTTGGTACAGTGTAATTAACTTCACCTTAGCCATGTCATGAAGAGAAACTAATTACATCTTAGTTCTAAACGTATACCCTACATGAGAAACCAACGGCCAAAAAATAGGATGGTCGGCCACCAATCACTAAGCCTAGGAAGCTGGGTTTCCTCGATGGAAACCCCGGTCCCAGAGTGAAGCTTGAACCAAAGACTAGCCGACTTAAAACCAGCCAGGTTTCCCAGTAGAAACCATGACCAATCTCCCCGGCCAGCTCCCTACTACAACAACCTAGGCTATGCTACACTACATAGAACACTCGTGACCAAGCACACGCAGCGCTGACACCGTGTCCCATCAGTCTCGTCGGACAACCTGTCTTCACCACTCACACATCTCCTTGACACATCATTAAATACCCCAAGATTGATGTGTCATTTTCTCTTTTAACGAGCAACCAGACAAGGGAATAAAGTTTTTGTTTGACAGACCTTTCCCGGGTGACGTCAGCCCTACTCCATGCAGAGGTAGCCCGCGTCACTAATCCAACCAGCAGCCTGCTCATCTGTCTCCTTCTCTATAAATAGCAATCAGTGTCCCATTTATTTTGCACGCATACATTATATTCTGTCCCCTCTCTTGTATTCTCTCAATCATACTAAGAACCTTTGTCAAACCCCCGTGAGCAAGATCATTTAAGACTGAACCACGTAAATCCTCGTGTGTTCTTGTTCCTTCTCAATCATCAACTCGAAACAACAAACCACAGACACCTAAGGGAGTTAATCTAAACCTACACCATATTATATATACTCTAACACCCCCTAAGTTGGTTTGGTTAGTTTAACTAATTGTAGGCCCATTTCATAAGATGTCTTAGTTTTATATTTTACTTTTTAACTCTAACCCTTATTTTTTCTTTCACAACTCTATTTTTCGGTTTTACCAATTTTTAATGCAAAAAAAATTGAAGAGTAACATTGTTTTTTCATTTTTTAAATTTTTGTTGCTCATAGATAAAAACATTATTTTTTTAAAATAAGGTGGAATATTATTGACTAATTATGCTATTGGAGTACCCTTGGACATTTGGTGGTTTAGTTTATCTTTCCAAGTATATTTTGATTATCAAATTTTTTGTAAGATTTCACGTCGCACCACTAAATTGTTCCTTGCATTGATATTTTTTTGCTTAAGGGAGAATGATGTTGAGAAAAAAATTGACAATCTTACTGTATGGCGAACTTGAAGAGTAAGTTTCGTGTCCAAACAGTCCAAATGGAGACTCGGTTATGTAAACTATTGAACCTTGACGGATCAGCCATACTTACTCAATCTATTAAAATAATCATAATTAAGGAACATGTCATGGCGAACGATCGTTGCGTAGAGTGCTAAATCATATGCCAGTTTTTACCATATAGACTCATGATCCTGGGAAAATCCTCTCATGTAAGGAAGTCATACTTATGAATTCCCAATTTAGAGAGTTGTCACCTCAGCTTTTGCCTGATCTTTTGAACTTCGACTATGTTATAAATAGTTGTTGGGGAAAATACGGTGCGAGATGGAGACAAGAAAGATAAACAAAAGGGCCCAAAAATTATACAGAGGTGAGACACGATATTTTAACAAGAAAAACCCCTTAATGTAAAGGGTAAAAAACCTCGGGATCTAAAACACCGATCTAAACCTTCCACTATAATAATAATGGGATCACAATAGTAATCTTCTTCGAATAAATATCGAAGGCTCTAGCTCTCACAATTTTGTGGAAATAACAAAAAGGGAATAAACAGGAATTAGAAAAAGAAGTTATAGACTCTTTTTTTCCTCTCTTTGCACACTTATGCAGCTTGTTTGATCCTTCCCTCAAGTTTTAAATGCTTGAACTAGGATGATGAAAAACAACTCAAGTTATGTGGGTATTTATAGGAAATGAAGTGTGGTAGTGAAGCATGAATTTCGATGTGAAATGAACTTATCAAAGTCATAATAAGTGTGCCACCTATCTTTAACTATTTACCTCCCTTGATTTACATGTGGTTGATTAGTTTTTCAAGCTTAGTAGGCTACCAACTAGGAGGAAATTTCTAACAATAGTTTAGGTAGGTCCTTAGTGCTAGCATTTGTATCAGTGTCTGTGACATCATTATTAGTTTGACAACCCCTAAAGATTATTCCATTGAACTTGAGTCACCTACATATGACCTTCGTGTGACTCAAATGCTCTTTCCATGTTAGATGCCTAAATCAGTAGTCTGCATGGACACTTTATTTTAAGGCTAGGTGGGATGAGAATTTGGGCAGAGTTAGCGTTGATTCAGCTATCATTATTGCCATAGATAAAAGGGTTGGGGTTAAGGTTATGATTAATAACTATATCTAAGATGGTAGGTAATCCCCTTATATTTGAGTTTCAAGAGCAGAAATCAACTGATGAAGTTTCCTTCTATGCTCTATGGAGAGTGGGCATACTCCGAAGCATAACCGTACATACCTAAGCCCAGGTCCAGATGGTTTAGTCACATCTAGTCCAAGGTAGGAATCTTCACAATCCATAAAAAAAATGAAACCGTAAATTGGTAAAGCGTTGTAGGGATGATGAGAAATCTATCTCACGAAGTAAGGATGATGGTGGGTCTAGAAAGAGAGTGGAGAAAATGAAACCGTAAATTGGTAAACCGTTGTAGAACCAACAGCAACAGGTAATGGCAAACACAACCTTCAAGTATACAACACTTTTGAAAGATTCTTCTAGTTGATACAAAATATTAATGAAGAAGACGTTATGGTTGCAGAGTGTAAGATTCATGATGAGTAGGATGTAAAATCAGAAAGAAAGTTAGATGAGTAGAGATGATATTCGTGTGAGATGTAGTCTTTTGTTTGACCCACATATGTAGATCCTTGGTGGACGACCTTTAATATTTATATATATATATATTCTTGGCTATAAGCATATATAGTTATCTTTGGCTACATATAAAATTGTACATTTTGTATAGTGTAAAAGTGTATCCTTTGTAAGTTTATTGTACAGTTTAAGAAGTTAGTATATAAATCTAGTAGAATTTCAGTAATATCAGAATTCAATGTATAACTTTACATATACATCCATACAGTTTTTATTTACTAACTGTACAATTTTTATAGAACAAATGTACATGTATGTAACCATCTATAACTACATTCGGATGCACCCAAGAAATTATATAGACAACCCAACTATGGTGAAAGTGTCATAGTGAACCAGCTAAGACCCATTACATCTCTTATTCATGAGCATGTTTAGTGATGTATCAAGTAATAGAAACTTCTCTAATTTCAATGTTAAGAAGTCTTGTGTACACCGTGATGTAGCTATATCAATTGTACATATAGCAAAGTAAGATAGTACATTCAATATGAAAAATTGTACATACAATATATACAAGAAGAGATATACATTCAATATACACTAAAATTGTACTTTCAATAGAATAATTCAAGGTGCAATTGTTCTGATTAAACGTACAGTTTTTCACTAAATTTATGTATCCACGTACCAAGAATTCCAATATATATTTCAAAGCGAAAGGAGAATCATACACACAAATTCTTACACGATATTGACGTTGTGAGAAAGAGATGGGACATGATAGTGGGTTGAATCTCATGCGAGAATGAGGAGGTGTTTGGGTGATTAGTAGGCAAGGATTCGGCTAGGTGAGGTCGACAGAAAAACTCATCAGGTACTATGCACCCAATTTTGGTTCATTTTTATGAGGACACTAGAGCCATCTTTGATGAAACTTGGGCACGAGTCCACTGATATGGGCCACTTTGGTAGTAAAACTGATGTGTTGCTAAATTCATCCAATCTAGTCCAAACTGAATTGAATATCAAAAAATCAAAATTAACTCAAATCAAACCAATTTGATCTAAACTTACATTGTATGACTCAAACTAATAGATCTACTTTAGTGAAAAGTTCACTCACAGTAAGAAGAAAATCTCTATCTCTAACTCTAGTTCTATACCAATTACTCAATAGACCCATATTTCCTATAGAAGATTTTTTTTTTCCCCCTTTCTATCTCCATACTTATCGTTATTACTCAATTAATGGCATTTGCACAAGATTGATGAAGGCTAAGCCATCTTGTTAAATTGACTTCCATGGTCTTTGAATACAAAAGGCGGGGGCAGTATGGGGTCACTAGGGAGCTAGCTATATATGAAAATTTCTTCTCAATAACTGTTCGACTATTGATGGTAAATATGGTACTCCCACTAAGAGACTACTAAGCTCAGCATTCTACTATACACTTCAATACTGCTAAGATAAATTGATTTTTGTCAACTTAAGTTTTGAATTGCATTCTCCGTTAATCGAGGAATGTATTGCGCACTTATATTGATAAAATTAATTAATTATGTTGTCAATTATTAAACTTGAAAAGACATCATAAGAGAAATCAATGAAACTTCTTCTTATTAACTTTACCATTAACCTCTAACCATAAACACTTCCACCTTATACTCACCCTCCTAATGTAAAGTAGGTCTAGCAAGATGCACCAGTGAAATTTTTACTTCCACTTTTTGAAAGTTTTACTTTAGCTTTTTTAGAGCATCCACAATCACTACTAGAAAAAACGGTTTTTGCGACGGAACAAATCCATCGCTAGTCCGTCGCTAAACGAATTAGTGACGGACTAGCGACGGATTTGTTCCGTCGCAAAAACCATCGTCGCTAATCAGGTGTTGCGATGAATTGTTTAATTGCGACGGATTGGCGAAGGATAATTTCGTCGCTAAATTAATGAATAGCGACGGATTAGAAACGGACTTCGTCCGTCGCTAATTAGCGACGGAAATTATGGTTTGTGCTTTCACAGTTTAGCGACGGATATTCCGTCGCTAATCCGTCGCTAACTTGTTTTTTTCCAAACAGAATATTCTTTTTAATTTGTTCTCACTACAATAATTTCACCTGCAACAATAATCAACTGCAACATTTTTATTCACCTATATATTAAGCAATAAATTTCACCTGTTCAAAATAATTGAAAATAAACTATTTTTTGTACTAACCAAATTCAAAATAATTGTTAAATTCGTACAATTAGCATTTCAAACAACTGAAAATAAAACTTAATGTTGCAATGTCACTCAAACCATAACAATCTATCTAACGTCCGTACTCCCACCCATGACCATCCCCAGCACGATACCCCAACTGATCACCGGAGCCACCACCTGAGCCACCACCACCAGAACCACCACCAGAGCCACCACCTGCACCTCCCACGGACCCCATCCTGGCAGACTAGGAGTCTAAGGGCCCGTTCGCTGAGTGCGAATTATTTGGGCACACCATACGATGACCTTTATAACCAGATGTCATTTAGTTATTGGCCAACACTTCTAACTTACTTCTCTCCCCTCATCTTGGTTTCCGTGTCTACTCACAAAAGTATTAGCTTAACCAAAAAGCTTCAAATACCTGCCTTTCAAATTTGATTAATCTTCTTATCGAACGTACCCTAAGAGGGAAACATCTGAGAGATCTGCTCTCGTATCATAGCCTGCATCTCCTCCTGACGTAGCTCCTGACGGATGCTCTCCTCTCAGTCTGCGGATCTTGTCAAGCACATTTCGCTCAATGTTTGACTGCATCGACTCAATCATACTCTGATCGTAGCCGGTATCACTTGAGCTGTTGCCAGAGGTGTGAAATGAGTCAGGGAAATAGACAGGTGCTAACTCGCCCACACCGTAGACCCTCTGCTTTCGTGATTTCCCTTTGACAGCCTTGTAGAATAATTGGTTGGGGTCAGTGGGTGTCCCTTGGGCTGATGGATCATCTGGGTTCACTGCCTCTTGAGTTGACGCCTCAACAAGATGCTCATATTCATACTATGTAATGGCAAAACAAAGATAAATGAAGTTATTCATTATTCAATAAAATTAAAATGTATTACAAACATTTATGCAGAATAGATGTATAAAAACACTTACAGCAATGTCCTCCGCCTTCGCACATACTGGCACACTATTACCATGCTCATCCTTGGTCGAATGTGTGTGAATAAACAGTGTGTAAGCATCAGGCTCCACACCTGTTTTTTCAGTCTAAAAAAATGCTTATTAAGATATAAAATACAAATTCTACGCAAAATTTGACATAACCTCCCCTGTTTTTATACATTTTGCCCACATATTAAACAGACAGAAAACAATAATAGTTCACAGTTCATAGTCCACAAACACATTGACATCCATAATCATACCCGTAGTCACACCCATATTCATATTTCCTAAGCATATCTTTAGGTAAATGTAAAACAACACTATCAAAAAAACTTACCAAGACCTTCTTATGCCCCTTCATTGTGCGTGATCCGCAAGCATGGGTGGAGATACCGCCACCAGGTGTGTGCTCACTCCTTCTGTTTCTGGAGTTGATTTGGCTTTTTGCTTTGTAATCTTCGGTCTGCCACTGTCTCTGCCACTCGTCCCATATATCATCTCTGACTTTCCTCTTAGTTCTCCCTGTCTTCATCTTGTATAGTGTGTCAGAATATCTCTGTCTACCTTTATCACAAAAAATCTCATACACCCGTGTCTCAAATCGAGGATCCCAACGAAAGCGCTTCTGTATATATATTAACAAAGTGGTTTAAGTGCAAAAACAAAACAAACATCATACACACATTGGTAAAATATGAATGGTTACATACCTTAAACTCCTCAAAATAAAAACGATGACCATCCGGACCCAGTGACTCCCAGTTATAGCCATGGGCAAACCATCTTGTCTCGAAACAGGGGAGTATTCCACGATTGACTACATTACTAGGCTCCAAATCCCTGTAGTTTCAAAGACAAATGACAAGTAATTAACAATGGTTGGTAAACAAGCTTTATTAAAACAATATCAAGTTGTATAATCACATAAGTGTACTTACCTGCCGTCGATGGTGATGAAGGTGCGACGATCAACAACCCCAGCAGCTTGTGACGAGCTTGAGCTACGCGGTGTGTCCGCAGGTGAAGGTGAAGCAGTATCGGTAGGTGTCTCAGCCGGTGTGTGGGCAGGTGGAGTGTAGTGCTGAACATCCTGAGAAGCAGGGACTAAAGTGGAGCCCTGATGAGCATGCGGATGAGTGTCAAAGTACGGGGTCCCCATCGGTGCTCGTCTGAGACAGTGTGAGAACGAGCAAGTCGTGGAGCACCAGAATGAGACCTCTCGCTTGCAGATGATGAACTACCCCTACCAAGCATTCTCGAGAACGACCACCCGGATTTAAAGTAACCTCTACCACCTGTCATCACTGTGAACAACCAAAAACAAGCGTATAGATTTATAAGATGTAATCAAATAATATTATAAAAATGGACAAGTCAATAATTATATGTTCTCATACATCGTAGTTGTTGTCTAGTGTCAATTTATTCATCAATGTTGTCATCTGGTATGTCCACTAAAACTAAAGTTTCATCGTCATCGACTACAGGTGATAACACCATATGATCAACGGTTTCCTCTTGCAGTGGCTGAACCTGTTCCTCATTTGTTGAAGAGTCTGGCATGTCCAAACCACTTCGCGCTTTCACCTTTGACACAACCCACCAGTCTTTCTTATCTCTCTTCTTCGACGGGTATGAGCAATAATACACCTGAACAGCTTGATTAGCTAGCACAAATGGCTCGTACTTGTTAAACTTCCTTGTATGATTAATGTCAACCAGTTTATATCGAGGATGTATTTGTACTCCTCTCTTTTCCGGATCAAACCAGTGACAATTAAACACTACAACTTTCTTGACCGGCAAAGCGGGATACTCTAGTTCAATAATCTCCTTCAGCACCCCATAATAATCATACTCCGAATCAGCATAGTTTGTCCCAGAAATGCAAACACCACAGTTATATGTTGTTCGTTCTTGTGAATAAGATTCTGTATGAAATTTGTATCCATTTACATAGAAACCCGAGTAGGAAACTGCCATGTTCAATGGACCTTGTGCCAAACTACAAACAAATTTGTTCGGTGTGGAAACAACATTTGACTGTAACATAACAAGTTAGTGTCAATGTGCATAATCATGTATATAATGATGTAGTCAATAATGTACTTAAACCCTCACATGTGAAAAACCAAAGTGGAAAATCCTTTTCCATCTTAAGGTTTATAGTCTGCGCATTCAGTGTTGGTTCCGCTTGCCGTAGCTGACTCTCGTACATTCTACGACATATACAAGTGCAAGAGTCAACACAATTATGAATATTATGTAAACCAATGAATATATTCGATATAAGTTTCTTACTCAAAGTAAGGCTCCATTTCTGCACAATTCAGAAGAACATATGACTGAGCAGCATCTAACTCATGGCCTGTCAACAATCTTCTAGTTCCTTTGCCAATTGGTTTCCCCAACGTTTTGAAAACAGACAATCTTTCTGGGTCTTCGTCAACGTCTTCCACAATCACCTCATTTCTACCAAGCTTGTAAGGGTATGCTGGTCCGTCATCAACGAAATAAAACTTTGTAAATTTAGTGATCTCTTCCAAAAGGTATCCGTTACGAATCGACCCCTCAACCTTGTTGTTATTTCTGATGAACTTTTTTAATTTGCCCAAGTACCTGTATCGTAGTTTATGTATCGACCAATTACATCAACTACATTGAAAACACTATATAACAATATAAAATATCTTTGTTCAGTTGACCTATAATTTACCTCTCAAACGGATACATCCTGTACTGCACTGGACCACATAAACTCGCTTCAAATGCAAGATGGATGGGGAGATGTTCCATTGAGTCAAAAAAGCTCGGTGGAAATATTTTTTCCAATTTGCACAAGATTTCCGGAATTTGACCATTCAACCTTTGCATATTAGATTCTGAAATTGACGTGCATGTCAACTCCTTGAAAAAAAGACATAACTCAGTAATTGGCTCCCACACCTTTTGATCAAGTAGATGTCGAAAAGCTATGGGCATCAACCTTTGCAAGAAAACATGACAGTCATGACTTTTCATCCCAAACATTTTCCTATTGGCCATGTCAACACACCTCCCAATGTTGGATGCAAATCCGTCAGGGAGCTTTATATTTTTTACCCATTCACACAAGATCCGAATACTGTCCCTGTCCATGACATATTTTGCCTTTGGAAACGTGTTTAAAGATATATCTGGTGCCAACTCTGGACGGTGACAATAATCATTCAACTCTAGGCGTGATTTAAATGTGTCCTTTGTCTTGTCCTTCACATTGAGAACTGTGTTGAATATGTTCTCAAACGCATTTTTCTCACAATGCATCACATCAAGAATATGTCTGATCAACAAATCTTTCCAATATGGTAGATCCCAAAAAATGCTTTTTTTGCTCCATCCACTTGTTTTAGCAATTTGAGCATTTATTTCAGCCGAACCAACTTCAGTGACCTTCATTAAGCCCAATCGGTTCAGCTCTGTCAGTATTTGATCACCAGTTTTAAAAGGTGGGGCAAATTTGGTCTCTTTGTGCCCTTTCCGAAATGATTTTTTATCAGCACGAAACTTGTGATCTGCAGGAAGAAATTTTCTGGAGTTGTCGTACCAAGACTGCTTCTTGCTACAACGTAGTGTGAATGCATCACTATCTGTAGCACAATGGGGGCACGCCAGTCGACCAGCAGTTCTCCAACCTGATAACATTGCGTATGCTGGAAAGTCATTTATAGTCCAAATCAACGCCGCTCGCATTTCAAAATTTTTCTTCTTAGACACATCATATGTTGTGACTCCTGCCCACAACTCCTGTAACTCAGCTATGAGAGGCTGCAAAAACACATCAATTTTTCCTTTAGGATTTTTAGGCCCAGGAACAAGAATTGTAAGAAAGAAGAACTCATCTTTCATACACATCCCAGGCGGTAAATTGTAAGGTGTAAGAACAACTGGTCAGCAAGAGTATTGTCTTCCAGAGGCTGTAAATGGTTGAAAACCATCAGTGCATAACCCAAGTCTGACATTTCTAGAATCCAAAGCAAAATCAGTATGAATTTCGTCAAAGTGCTTCCAAGCTTTTGAGTCAGATGGATGACACATATTGTCATCTTGTACTCAGCGTGCCATCTCATATCTGTAGCCGTTGCAGGAGAAGCGTATAGCCTCTTCAGCCTTGGAATGAGGGGAAAATACTGCATCTTCTTGTACGGTACTTTACTTTTCCTCCTCTTTGCACCCTCTTTGACGGGCTTGTATCTAGGGCAAGCACAAAACTTACAAACTTCAAGATTTTTATCTTCTCCCCAAAAAATCATACAATGATCCGAACAACAATCAATTTCTTCATAGGGTAAACCTAGACCACGCATGATTTTATTTGCTTCATAAAAGTTGTTTGGAATGTCATTGTTCTCAGGACAAAGATCGTGGTAAGTTTTGCAGACTCGATCAATCAATCCCTGGGGTGCTTGGTAGTCATTCTTAATAGACATCAATTCAGCTGTGATAGATAACACGCTATGAGTGCCATTGAATAACTTTCTTCTAAAGATTCCATTAACTCAAAGAATTTCTTAGCTTCTGGATTGGGAGCATCCTCTAGTTCCTCCTCAACCTCCGGCATTAAAGTAGATGTATCCCCTAATTCTTCTGGAACATCACCAACAGCATGAGCAATCATTTGCTCCATCATTTCAACATTTTGTACCTCACGTGGCGTTGTGGTACTCGTAGTGAGATTAACTTGTATAGGTGTGTTATCTTCCCCATGAAATATCCAATCAAAGTAACCATACATAAAACCTTTCTTAGCTAAATGGAGCTTAACGACAGCAGGCTCGAGGTACTGTCTGTTTCTGCACCTTTTCATGTCGCAAGGACACTTAATTTTACCGTTTTCCATACATTCAGGGTGTTGTAGTGCGAATGAGACAAACTCTTCCATCTTCCTCAGCCATTGGGTAGAGATTCTACCCCTCTCAAAGGTTCTCTCAACATACATCCACACCCTATCGGGTCTCATACCTATACTAATCAAACACTACTTTAGTTAATACTAATAAAACACTACTTTAGTTAATACTAAAAACACTACTTTAGTTAATACTAATAAAACACTACTTTAGTTAATTATACAGTTAAATTATCAACTTGATTGATTTTATCAACTTAATTATATAGTTAAATTATCATAACTTTCCCAATTCCAGAAGCACCACCAGTTACCAAAGCTGAGAAGTCGGGAGGTGATGACAAGGTCTCATACCTATGCGACTACGCCTGAGGGAGGAGACCAACCGAAATATAAAATACGGTGATTATCAACACTACTTTAGTTCAAACTAATAAAATTTTAAAAAAAATCGACATAGTGTCCCCTATTTTTTTTACTTTTCCGCTTATTTCTAAGCATCCCACAAGGACGATTCACAAATACCAACAGTTATCAACAAACCCAACAGATTGTCCACACAATATCTACAACAGCATACAACAGATCCAACCACTTGATTCATCGACGCAAATTAAGTAACTAACAAAACACACACACAAAAGTAACTAACAAGCAATGGATATTTAAGTTCAAACAAATATATTATACTTTATTTTTACCTAGTACGTACTATATATTAAATAAGAAATAATATATCCTAATATAAAATCAAGTTTAAAATATATATTAACTTAATTGATTTTATGAACTTAATTATACAATTAAATTATCAATTGAATTATTAATAAGAAACAATATATATAAAAAATATACAGTTAAATTATGTATATATTCTAATATAAATCAAGTTAAAATCACGAACTGTCACTTAACTTATAAATTTTAGTTCGAAACATTCTCAATATGTTATTTCCCCAAATCAATTTTCGGTTTCACAATATTATAACCCTAGGTCTACTACAATAAAAAAAAATCTACAACTAACATTCATAATTACAAAACAACATCAACAAATTTGTATACTAACAATTTTTGATATACCCATGCCATTTGGAACTAAAATTTGTAAAACTATCCATAAAAGTAAGAATTGACAACTGAAATTAACTAATACAAACTATATAATCATTAATTAGTTCTAACAACACAATTTTGCAAGCACACAACACTGAATTTTGATATACCCATGCCATTTTCGGTTATATATATATGTAACACTAAAATTAGTGAAAAATTAAACAAAATGCAAAATTAGCAACTATAATACTCACAAACCAACAACACACCAATAACCACCAGTTCATAGCACCAATTAACAAACAATAACCCATAAATTTACAAATTTTTAACACAATTTTCGTAACCCTAGAATTGGCTGAAACTAACCAAATTTGCCGCAGTGAAGTTGCAGGAGTATGCAGAGGTTGTCTGGGACGTTTCGGTGGCCTGAAAACTAGCTAATGGCGGCGACGGAGCCTGAATCTGGCCGGAATGGTAGTCTGGTGCGCGCAGGAGAGGAGAGGAGAGGAGGGAGAGGAGAGGAGGAGAAAGATATGCGCGCAGGGAAGAAGAAGAAGAAGAAGAAGAAGATCGCGTCTGATTAATCTAAGCGAATTAGCGACGGACTCAGACCGTCGCAAATCCGTCGCTAAATATAAGTGAAACGGCGTCGTTTAAATTAGTGGGAGCGTGTGGTTTTCGGAAGTAATTAGCGACAGACTTTTCCGTCGCTAATTTGGGGAAATTTGCGCGCCACTCGCCCCGCCATTGTTCCGTCGCTAATTCGTCGCCATTCCGTCGCCATTCCGTCGCTAAAACTGTCCGTCGCTACGCCGTTATTCCGTCGCTATTTAGCGACGGATTTTGGTCCGTCGCTAATTCCGTAGCAAATAGGCTGTTTTCTAGTAGTGAATGGTGTGGATTCCACTCATAATGTTAAAAAAGAAAAAAGAAAATGATGAGGTGGAGGAGAGAGGATGTGAGAGGGTTTCTTAACTAAGACACCCTCTTTTTAGAGAACCTGGGTAAAAAGAGAGAGATTGTGAGAGGAGATAATAAACTAATATTTGTTGGTGGCTGGAATCTGGATGCCCTTAGATGTTTACTTCAAATTTTCGAAAGGCTACTTCTATAAATTTAATGTTTACGTAAGCTTTCAAAGTTCACTTCATTAATTGAAAAGTTTGCTTCAACAATCCATTGTGAAGTAATAACCATTCATTTTCAGACACTCACTTTCATGTTCAAAATTCTATCCAAACACAACCTAAGATTTCACAGGAATAGGAAGATATATAATTTGTTAGACAAATTCTTACACACATCTTGATTGCCTTCATCCGACTCTTTTTATACTGAAAAAAATTTCTTTACCATGATATGCCTACCTACATGTACAAGGAAGTCTTAACTGGATTTGTTATTTCCATTCATCCCAAGTCTATCGGCTTTATTGATTTTAGCACGCTTATATATATATTCAGAAGTATAATATTGGTCTATGTGACGCTGCCAATTTGTCATCTGCACAAAACAAGCTTCGCCACCACAAAAACTCGGAAACCAAATCTACGCAGAAAGAAAAGAAAAACATGTCGATGCTAAAAAGACTAGATTACTTGTGCAACACCCAAAGCTAAGTGTGCTCAAGTAACTACATACTGTAATTGTCATACACTCGTGCTAAACTGCCAAATAGAACAGGACAAAAGAAACATAAGAAAAACGAGTACAACTTAAAATGGGAGATAAAGTATTTCTGCCTCTATGTATATCTCTGTGTCCTGATTGGGAGATGAAAAAAATTAAGAGAAATCAGCAAAGTGGCCTCTCACTGTGTGGTTGATGATGCTATTGCTATACAGAGAAGAGAGCAACTGAAGGATACCCAGGAAAGGGTGCAACTCTGACGATGATGAATCCCCCCTTGATAAATGTTGTTCTTTTTACTGTTCCTGACCACTTTCTTCCTCTATCAGAGTAAACCACTCAGAGTGCAGTATTTGTGGAGGTTGGTTTTTTCTGGTCACCAAAAATGCGCTGCCTGAAATCTGAAACCATCATTGGAAGCCCTTGACGAAGAGGGATCTTTGGCTCCCAACCGAGTAATTCCTTTGCCTTAGAGATATCTGGCTTCCTTTTGTGTGGGTCATCTGCAGTGTTTGGCCTGTGCTCTATCTTAGCATTTGGATCGATCGTCTCTTGGACAACCTGCGTTATGGCACAAAGGATGCGATCAATTGAACTTTCATTAGCTTTATTGACGTGAAAGGGAAAAGAAATAAAGATTATCCTTTATTTAGAATTCAATAGTATCTGTAGACTGTAGTACCTTGGCAAGTTCCAGCATAGTGAATTCACCAGGATTTCCTAGGTTAAACGGGCCCACATGTTCTCCTTCCATTAGGCGCATCAGACCTTCAACCTGAATATATAAATTTCATGAGAAAGGTCAATCACAATTAAAAGACACTTCAATTCACAGAAAGGTGTTCAAATCAAAGGCATATTGCAACTATCATATCACTACTAGACCTGGGAAGAGCTAATGGCAATTGAGTTTGTTGTAATTGCTAGTTAAAACCGTGCACCAAACAATGCAGCATCTCAACAACCAATAGGATTAGACAGCACCCGTATCGAAGAAAATGCCATCTCAAGAAATATAAACCCTAGAAAAGGAAACTCAACCTTTCCTCAACTTCTATGTCACAGAAGTAATGCGACATTGATTCATTGTTATTTAGTAAAAAAAAAAAGCGTGTTGTTCCACAGGGACTAACAAGTTCGTATCATATGCCTTATTTTGACATGGTGGGCTCCAGTTGTTAACAAGTTGCGGTCAGAAAGAATACGTGGGAAACAATATGCCAACTACTAGGAAATACTATATGGGTAAATGCTTCCAAAGTTTGCCTCCTGTCCTATCAGGATAAACGTCATATTGTAGTACCAGAATATCCTACTAATGATGACAAGGGCTTAAACGACCTTTAAACAAAGAAAAGAAAATGCGTAGCATGTTTGAATTACTGGTAATGTTAAGAAAATGACTCCTTACCAGATCAGAAACGAACTGGAAACTCCTTGTCTGCTTCCCATCACCATAGACAGTCATCGGCTCCTTCCTCAATGCCTACATCATTTCACCAAATCAGATACTACGAACAATGCAATGCCACAAGTAAAGGATAAAGGGGAAGAAAACAGACAACATATTTCAATCACCTGGGCAACAAAGTTACTAACAACACGACCATCATCAATACACATCCGGGGCCCATAGGTATTGAATATCCTAGCAATACGTACCTAACAAGTTGCAATATTTCAAAACTGAGAACCCAAGAGCTTCTAAATTATATGGAATAAGTAGCATGTGAATTGTACTAAGTCCAATCACACCCTCGAATAAGTAAATGCCATAAGGAACTTAAAATAGCCGGCACCGACCTCAACACCGGCACCTCTGTGGTAGTCCATTGCCAAAGTTTCAGCGGTACGTTTTCCCTCGTCATAACAACTTCTGACACCTGTCAACAACCACCAATTTTAAATTGATCAACGACTGGGGATGGGAAAGGATTCACGCAAGCAAAGGTTTCTATTCCCATTAATGTTAGTAGAAAAAAGTTACACAAAGTCGGATCCTTCTCCTGATGCTGAGGTTCACCCTCCATAGTCACTTGCACTCATTTCGCTCGCTCAATTAGCTATATAGCAACAGATCCTAAATTTCTGCTCCCAGTTGCCTAAAAGAACCATAACTTCCGAACAATGCAAAGTAAAATTAAAGCATCTTTTCGGAAGAAAATAAACAAGTACTTTCTTCTGAAATGTAAAAATAAGGTTAATATATATCTATGCTCCGCAAAAGAAGGAGATCTGGAAATTGCAAGACTGGCTCGACCCGGTCGAAGATCTGACCAAATCAGGGCCTACAAACCAAAAGTGCTCATTGGTGAAGGACCACCTCCCACGTTTACTGAAAAGCTCTCTAATAAATGAAAACTGCAACAGGGTCGGACGAAATTGGTAACAAGTCGCATTCAACATCTGCCTTCTGTTCCTTTTGCACCATTTTCAATATTTCCCCTCTATTAACACCAAGTATTGCGCTTTGTTTCGAAAATGCGTATCTCACATGTTCAATTTGGGAACGGGGACGTGGGTGGGTTGGTAGGTGAGGGAGTGTCATGTAGAAATACAAAAAAGAATGTAGACGAAAGCACCTTAGATGATAAAAGGAAATGTTTACCGATGGGATTAACATTGCCCCAGTAAGTCTCCTTCTGAGGGTGCTCAAGTGGGTCACCATATACCTCGCTGGTGCTAGTAAGCAAGAACCTCGCACCTACCCTTTTCGCCAATCCCAGCATGTTCAGCGTCCCTACCACATTTGTCTTGTGAAAAAGTCATCGTTAAGGTCGCTCAATGAAAATATCAGGAAGACAGGATTCAAAAACAGGAAAGAAAAACATTACTGCTACCATCATTGACATTGACCCATCATTTTTGTTTGAACGGTGAGAGACACATCAAAATTACATAGTAATAGAATCATTTATAAATCGCTAATAATTTTACCATACAGTGATCTCATCATAATCCACCGTAATGATTCATCTTTTTTCTATGGATAACTAGCCACCAAATCTTTGGTAATCAATTGGCTTGCTTAGATGCAAGCAACCGCTAAGTGAGCAACCAAAGTGCCTCCCACTCCCATAATTTGTAGTTTGTACGTTTCTTTTATCTGAATAAAGCAAATACTAATTATCAAAAAAAAAAAATGCAACCACTAAGTTATACTCCCTCCGTCTTGAATTGATACTATTTGGACATGTTGTTTGATTTCAATTTTTAACATGCAATAAATTAATTTTGAAAATTTAAGTTTTGCATATGATTCCTTACATGATAAACTATAAATTACAAAATTTAGTTTTATTAAATTGTTTTATCTTATATGCTTAATACTGATGAGGAAAAACGTGCCATAAAGCAAACAGGACGGTCAATTCAGGACGGAGGGAGTAAAACCAAATTGAAGGATCTACCAAGGTAGAGCACCACCTCAAAGGTCTATTTACGATTTTACCATCCGTAGTATTGATTTAGAACGGCTCAGACCACCTAGCAAGCTTTAATACCAACAATGGAAGAATGCATGGAAGAAGAAAACAGTAAAGCATGACCTCATACAATAAAATCAGTAATCATAATGATAAGTCTCAGATATGAGAAGAAATGAGAAGTGGAAAAGGATATGATAGTTTTCACAGGGTTGAACTTGTAATGAACCGGGGAAGCAGGGCAAGCGAGGTGATAGATCTGGTCAACCTCAAGCAGCAAGGGCTCAACAACATCATGCCGGATTAACTCGAAATTAGGGTTTCCAAAGTGATGGACCAAGTTATCCTTTCTCCCGGTGAAGAAATTATCCACCACGATCACACTATCACCTCTCTCAATCAACCGATCCACCAGATGTGAACCGACGAATCCCGCCCCGCCAGTAACAACAATCCGCAACCCCTTCCGCTTCAATCCTAGCGGCACCTTACCACTCACTGATCCCCGGAACGGGAACCGGGTACCTGTGCGGGTCGATTCAGCAAGGAGCGAGTCTCCAGTTAAGGATTTGTGGTCGAATAAGGAGGTGTCATGATCGGGATGGTAGATTGAAGGAGGAGGAAGTGGAGGAAGATGGGAAGAAGCTGAAGAAGACGGTGGCGATGGCAATGCCGACGAGGATGAAGAGGAGACGCTGCTCCCGGAGAAGGTAGCGAATTGGACGCATCAGAGCGTGCCACTGTTTCCGGGGCTTTGGTGAGTAGGTGTCGGTCGATGTCTGCGAGTCATCGTCGTCGTGGCCCCGGAAGATCAGCCCTGATCCCATGCTCTTCCCCCTTTCTTCTTGTTGTCTTTCTCTGCCAACTACAAGGTGACTTCTTCCTCTCTGCGGGGGGATCAGAACGAGGGAGGGGGACGAGAACGAGATGTGTTTGAAAGGGGAGGTACCCTTTTTAATAGCAGTGGTTTTGTAAGCCGATCTCAATCATACCATATAACTTTTCTTTTATTTTCTGTTTAAAAGTGATTTTGGGTGGAAGAAAAAAAGGAACAAAAACAAAAGCTGATTAAAAGGAAACAGAAAAAAAACACAGAAGAAAGAAACAGAAAAGAAATGAAAATTGAAAACCTGTACGTAATTTGAAAATTTTGAGCCTGGTTGTTAAGATACTTTTTGAAAATTTTCAGTCTGGGTTGTTAAGTATTTTTTTTTTTGTAGTTTCACCTTTTAAGAGAGAAAAGGGTGCACTTATATATGTTAACAAAATTTTTAAAGGTCTTAATAAACTATATTTATATTGCAATATTGTGATTTTGAGAAAGAAAATATGTTTAAAATTCTCTTCTTATTTTTGTCATCTAACTTATTTTAACCATCAAAGAATGATGAGATGCATAAATTTCAAACTGGTTTTCACCTTATTTATAATAAATATTTCATAAATAAGATTTTGTCCAATGTAATTATAGAGACAAAATACTTTAACTACACACATTTGTAAACCATACTAATATGGCTTGTAGAGAAGCCAACAAAACATTAAAAACCTGCACAAGATTGGATATTGTACTTGTCAAGTTCCACCATCCCACCACCAAAACAAAATCCCTGTCTAACTTGTTTATCAAAAAAATGATGTAGATACTAAGTGCATTAGATGAACATTCAACTCCAAACACATGAGAATCGCAACCAAACTTTGTTCAAAATTCTATATCCCGCAGCTCGCAATCATGGACCATATGACAAAGCACCTTCTTCAGTGTTTGTTTAATCAGAACAGTCCCTCATAAAAAAACATACAAGCATACATTCCTATGTAACTCTGAAAATCAGTATCCACCCATCCATAGAAGCTATGAAAATTGAAAACCCTTTACGTACTTTGAAAATTTTCAGCGCTGGTTGTTAAGATATTTTCCTCGTAGTTTCACCTTTTAAGAGAGAAAAGGGCGCACGTATATATGTTAAAAAAAATTTTAAAGGTCTTAATAAACTATATTTATATTGCAATATTGTGATTTTGAGAAAGAAAATATGTTTAAAATTCTCTCTTTATTTTTGCCATCTAGCTTCTTTTAACCATCAAAGAATGGTGAGATGCATAAATTTCAAACTGGTTTCCACCTTATTTATAATAAATATTTCGTAAATAAGATTTTGTCCAATGTAATTATAGAGACAAAATACTTTAACTACACACATTTGTAAACCATACTAATATGGCTTGTAGAGAAGCCTACAAAACATTAAAAACCTGCAAAGATTGGATATTGATTTGTCAAGTTCCACCATCCCACCCACCAAAACAAAATCCTGTCTGACTTGTTTATCAAAAAAATGATGTAGATACTAAGTGCATTAGATGAACATTCATCTCCAAACACATGAGAATCGCAACCAAACTTTGTTCAAAATTCAATATCCCGCAGCTCGCAATCATGGACCATATGGCGAAGCACCTTCTTCAGTGTTTGTTTAATCAGAACAGTCCCTCATAAAGACATTACAAGCATACATTCCTATGTAAATCTCAAAATCAGTATCCACCCATCCATAGAAACTATGAAAATTGAAAACTCTTTACGTACTTTGAAATTTTCAGCGCTGGTTGTTAAGATATTTTCCTCGTAGTTTCACCTTTTAAGAGAGAAAATGGCGCACATATATATGTTAACAAAATTTTTAAAGGTCTTAATAAACTATATTTATATTGCAATATTGTGATTTTGAGAAAGAAAATATGTTTAAAATTCTCTTCTTTTTTTGCCATCTAGCTTCTTTTAACCATCAAAGAATGGTGAGATGCATAAATTTCAAACTGGTTTCCACCTTATTTATAATAAATATTTCATAAATAGATTTTGTCCAATGTAATTATAAAGACAAAATACTTTAACTACACACATTTGTAAACCATACTAATATGGCTTGTAGAGAAGCCTACAAAACATTAAAAACCTGCACAAATTGATATTGTACTTGTCAAGTTCCACCATCCCACCCCCAAACAAAATCCCTGTCTAACTTGTTTATCAAAAAAAATGATGTAGATACTAAGTGCATTAGATGAACATTCATCTCCAAACACATGAGAATCGCAACCAAACTTTGTTCAAAATTCTATATCCCGCAGCTCGCAATCATGGACCATATGGCGAAGCACCTTCTTCAGTGTTTGTTTAATCAGAACAGTCCCTCATAAAGAAACATTACAAGCATACATTCCTATGTAACTCCAAAATCAGTATCTACCCCATCCATAGAAACTATGAAAATGAAAACCCTTTACGTACTTTGAAAATTTTCAACGCTGGTTGTTAAGATATTTTCCTGGCAGTTTCACCTTTTAAGAGAGAAAAGGGCGCACATATATATGTTAACAAAAAAATGACATATTTTCGGCAGTTGCTACCTGGAACCGCAAAAAATAAGCAAAAATAGGGTCTTTCTCAGTGGTTTTAATCTTAGGAACCGCCGAAAAAACCCTATTTTTACTTATTTTCGGCGGTTCCAAGTAGCAACCGCCAAAAATATGCCGTTTTTTTCACATCAATTTGCCCTTGTAGCTCAATTTTTCGGAGGTTTTGGCCTAAGGAACCACCAAAAATAAGGGAAGACAAAGGCATAAAAAAACCGCCGAAAAAGACTCTTTTTACACTAGTGAGTACTTAAACTTCCGAAAGTAATTGTTGCAAATCTCTCCTAATAATGATGTGTTTATATTGATTGGCCACCCACATATACATGAATTCGATGTGTGTAAGACTACGAAGTTGCAATAATTCCCCAATCCAATCAATAGATTGCTGGTACATATTTAGTGAAGTGTCCTTATTTACAAAAACTCCCACAATCCAATCAATAGATTGTTAGTCATATTTAGTGAAGTGTCCTTATTTTAATTTCTCCGGTCATGGCTAACAAATTTAGTGTTTTACCAAGTATTTCCTCCACTTCTTGAGAATTAACCCCTTTTTTTCATTTTAGAATCCCCTTGTTGTTGTTACGAACTCTTCGCTCCACCTCTTTTGATTTCAGTTATGCTATATCTTCGGATCATGATGTTTAGCCGGTTGTTGATGATGTACGTAGGTAATAGATCCATCTAATTCCTTCTTTATGTGCAAACATTCTTCTTCGATCGTCTTAGTAAGTTTGAATGCAAATCATAACCTCTTAAAAAAGATCTATCAATAAACCTAAGAATAATTGTATCCAAAATTTAACATAATTTACAGAATTTTGTTCTTACGAGCTCCTTAATTTACGTTTATTCTTTTTATAGTATCAGTGAGTAACTTTGATAAACCAACAATTAAGTCTTTATTGACAAAGAGAGCATCCATTATGTTAAAGGTTGAGTTAGTGTAGAGTAAGAACATTGAAAGTTCCTTAAAAAGTGGCTTGGTTGAGTTTGTTTTGAATATAAGTTGGTCATTTTGTTTCATTGAAGGAATAATTTAGCCATTTTATTTTAAGATGATAGTTAATTTGAGATAGAGAGAATAAATTGAGTTGATAAAGAGAGTGAGCTATACGGTTTTTAAAAATGGAGATGGAATTACGAAAATTCAGAAAATTAATTGAGAAAAAAATATAGTATTTGGACTGTTGAGAGATTATGATCGATCACTATTGATTTTTTTTAGTATAAAGTCTCTACATGGAAATAGTTTGGCACGTGAGAAGTCTGTTTACATTAATACTTTCTCCATTTCAGATAATATAATTAGGGGTGCTCAATTCATATTCATTTGCTAAAAAAACCCTTTTGAAGGCGATTTTCAGTACTTGCCATAAAAATGCTACACCGAGTCATCCTCTTGAGGGTCATATATCATATCATAAGAATACTAAGATAATGACTGATAACATGGATGTATATAAATGACAGATGTACAAATATACATCATATTTCTTAATTTCACGTCATGTATATATATCATCTTCGATCTGTTTGACCATCCACAACAGACAATGAACTAAATGCAGATATGAATAAAATCAATATTGCTTGGACCACAAGATTATCCCTCAATTCTCGTGTGATATAGTTATGTAACAAACTAGCTAAAAGTCTGTGCTAATCATAATGAGAACGAGAAAGAATATCTTATACGTTACGCCAAGTGAAAACTAAGTAACAAAAAAAGTGTTAACTTCGTGGTTAGTCGGGATTTAGGGATATAATGTTACTTTCAAATGTAAAAAAGGAGTTTTATTTATTAAAAACAGAGATAGAAATAGTTTGATGAAAAACGGGAAATTAAAAAAGATTTGGATTTTTTTGTTTGTCAATTGATGACTGATGAGCCGATCTATTCAGAGTCGACATTGATATATATAGAAAGGACGACGTGCCACGCTTAAATGACTCAACATGAAAAGCGATGTGGACCTGATTAATCAATCTGTTCATATCGGTATCATGTGTTACACTATACTCTCTCTGTCCTGAATTGACCGTCCTGTTTGCTGGCACGTTTTTCCACTTCAATATTAAACATATAAGATAAAATAATTTTATAAAATTAAATTTATAACATATAGTTTATCATGTAAGGAATCATATGCAAAACTTAAATTTTCAAAATTAATTTATCTTATATGTTAAAAATTGAAGTCAAACGACATGTCCAAATAGTAAACAGGACGGTCAATTCAGGACGGAGGGAGTATGACAAGTTGGGAAATTGGATGTAGCGGTGGTACGTGCAGATAAAATTGGATCAGAAAAGAAGATGTGAGGGGATGATGTTAGACATGTCAAACGAGTTATCCGTTTAGGTTTTGAGTCATATCTTTTTGGATCATTATCTGTTTGAGTCATTAAATTTTTGAGTCATTTTGGATTTGGGTCATTCGGATTCGGGTCAAATCGGGTTTGGGCTGTAATTAATTGTGTCAGATAGAAACAGATTTCGGTTATTTTGAATCATGGTTAATATTTTTTTAAAAAATTATTAATTAAATAAATAGCTAATTTCTGTAAGAAATATAATACATACAGATGACAGAAAAATCAATACAATATTTATTCTGAATTTCATTCGGATATACTAAGTTTGAATCAATTTTTTGTCATAATTATTTGGGTCATTCAGATTTGTGACAATTTAAGGTCATATTATTTCATGTTATCCAAGTTTGGATAATTTTTAAGTATTATTATTTTGGTCAGTTCGGGTTCGGGTCAATTTCAAGTTATAAATATCGGGTCATTTTAGGTTGGGAACATTTGGGTTTTACCTAATCGATTTTGGGTTTATTATATTTAAATAATTTTGGATTTTAGTAGAGTTTCAGGTTTGAATAAAACTGACGAATTTTCAAATTGGATCAAATTTTGACAGCTCTAAATGTTGTACGTGCATGTTTGGAAAGGATGTTGATCAAGGAGAGTTAGATTTTCTACACCAATATGTGGTTTTGGTTGGTTACATTAATTCTACGTCTAACATCCGTTAGTTTTTCTACACCAATATGTGGTTTTGTTTGGTTACATTAATTCTACGTTTATCTATTTATTTTCGAAAAGTCAACATTTATGTGTATAATTGTACGTCCGCAAACAATAAAACTTATTCATACAATTATAGTGATATAGTTTTTCTTATTCTGTATACAAATTTTCATATTAACTGTTTAATAAATGTAGTGGTCTCTAGTTTTTTTTTGATAATTAGAGGCACAAGGTCAAAAGACCACAAAACTGTGGTAGGCATCACAAGATGCTCGGAACTAAAGCAAAACTACATACCTCCATACCCCTTGCCCCTACCTCCCTTACATGAAAAACAAGAAACCCTTCACCCCTTGACCTTTCTTATGTTCTTTCCCTTACAAGAAATTCTACTAACACACGAAAGCTTGTTGAAACCAATTGTAGATTTCTTAAAGCGCTGGTCTTTTCTAGAATTAGACTTTGCTCCGCTCAACCGCTGATTCACGTCATCGGCCCTGGAATCATCCTTAGTTGAGGGAACCTCTTGGGGGGCTTCTTACATGTATCTCTGATGATAGCTTCAAGGTTACTCAGAGCTTGTCTTTCATCAGAAACGGAACACCCAAGCTCTTTCGCCAACAACAATGTTTGCCTTGCTTCTTCCTTCACCCTGGTTACCTCAGAATCTTGCTCAGTAACTCCAAGAGCTTCAACTGGCTCGAAACCTTGAGGAAATTCTGGATCATCGAACAATAACCTAAGGTCATCCCATCCTCCCGCCAGCCACAGTATCAACAAGAGAAGGATCACGCTCCGGACCCGGAAGCCTTTGTCCTTTAAACTTTGCCGAAGTAGCTGCATTCTCCACTACAAAGCAGTCATCAATGTTGTCCATCTCCCTGCACAAGAGTCCAAAGCCTTGGCTCGCATCCCTATCATTGCTGATAAGCTCTTCCACCACTGGATCCTGAGCCACTCCTAAATTGGAAACAGGCTCTCGAACAGAGATTGAATGTCGGGTATTAGCCCTCTTGGCACCAACTAAAGCCTCCTGATTAGTTGCGCAGGTCCCAAACTGATTAGGGGGAACACTTGCAATCCCGGGACTAACAGCAGGCCGCTAAGGGCGCCCTGAGCTACCGGATTCAACCAGTCTCCTCCCCAGCCAAGACCTTGCCTCCAATAGCCACTCTGTATAGCACCCACCGAAGGATACCCACTCCAACAATAATCGTACACAGGCACCGAATAATAGTATCCATATGGGTACCCTTGTGTCCCACCATACAAGTAGAGATTATGCGGTCCGCAGCCCAAAGACGCTTCTTCCTTTTGCCCGGCACGAATATCCATCCGCTCCTCCGGAATATCCGAATTGGAAACGACACCCGCCGTTTCACAAAAACCCTTCTCAGCCACTCGTCACCACCAACAACGATGGACAGATTTTGACTTTTGAAACGAATATGAAGCGTCAGATGACGCTTAGAATCCCTACACTCCGCACCTGAAACTTTGGATTGCGTCTCTGCCTCGCCGGTGACAATATCAATCTGAAGGTCCCCGAAGCAGAACTTGGGGCAAATCCCGCATGGGTTGGGTCCACCACTACCGCATGCCTTGCTTGACAGAAGGACGCGGATCCTCCACCAGGTTTACAAGCTCACCCTTCAACCCGTCAACTGACTTTCCCCTTCCAATGTCTTTACCAGAAAAGCACGAATCATAAACAGCCTTCGAACCAGAGCCATTGGCCTTATACAAATTCCCGCTGCTGAAATCTCGAGAATATTTGGCTCTCCTTGAAATACCCCGTAATTAAAATAGTGATTAATTAGGCTAATAAGTAATTTATAAGCTTAATTATGCATAAATAATCATGAGGGAACAAATCCGAAGAAAACGGATCCTTAAAATGGATTAAAAACGCTAACGAACCTTAAAGCACGTTTTTCGAGGTAACCGGGAAAACGTGTCTTTAAGCGGGTCAAATAGACTCGTAACAATTTTGGTCAACTAAATAGTCATTAATAAATATTAGTGAAGCTTTAGAACCAAGAAAATCAATAAAACGAGAAATTAGTAAAAACTGTCAAAAACGGGAAGTTGTGGGGTAGGAACATAAATAACCAAAACTTATGTGTCCACTTTTAAAATTAAAATGCAAAGTGTGTGTGTGTGCAGTGGGGGTGTCCGATTTGGGCCTCTCTCTCACTCTCCTCACTTATCTAATATGCTATAAGACAAAAATAATAAAGCAAACCCCACCTCACTTTACACTCTCTCTCCTACCTCACACTCTCTTCACTCACGTAACACCCATCCCCCTCACTCTCTCAATTTCTTCTCCTTCTTCCCAGCGACAGCCATGGAAGAATAAGCAAACTCACACAAAACCTCTCTTCTCTCCTCTTGTAACCCCCTTGAACCTCCTCCAAAAATTAAAAACTACACCATTGGAATCCTCTCATCAAGAGCAACACTTCTATCTTTCCAAAATTTGAAAACTAGAACTTTCATCTCCATGGGTATGGAGCATTTGGAGCTTCAAGACCACCACTAGAACCACCTTCTTCTCCTTGTTATTTTGAGGTAAAAATCTTCTTGAAACTCCATTGTTTTTCTAGCCTTAAGGGTAAAACGAAATCTGAAGTTAAACCCTTGTTTGCTTCTTTGAATGCTAGCCGATTTTGGCATTGTTGGAGAGTGGGAAAGATTGTTCTTGAGCCATCCCAAGCTTTACTTACACCCTTGCAAGGTAATGAAATCCCTAAACCCTAAAATGTGCATTAAGCTTTAAAGAATGGTTAGGGCTAGTTTGGTGTATTGAAATGTGAAAATATGGGTTGTAGTGTTTGAGGATTTGAGTGCTAGAACCGGTGGAAAGAGAGAGAAGGAAGAAGGAAGGTGAAGGAAGGAGGAAAAAGAAAACTAGAAGGGAGAACAAGGTAATTATACTCATCTTTGTATAGCTTTGTAAATGCTTATGTAACAGATTTTTAATAATGAAAATATGTATTGTAAGATGGTAGTGTAGTGGTATTGTAATGTGTAGGAGAATACAAGTGTTTCAAACCTTTAAAGGACATGTAAAATTTATTGAAACCTAGTTTGGATTGGGATGTTGAGTGCAGGAAATTAATGTGTTGAATGGGTAGTATCTGTGTGGAAGAACTTGGTATATTGATGTTGTGTATAAGCAGGTGAGATAAATGATAAAGTGTGTGAAAACAATGTGGTGAGAATGTAGAAATATAAGGGAGGTTATGTCAAAATTTACCTAGGATTAGGACACTTAATGAACTAGAAACTAGGTGACTAATATATGTTTGTAACAGATTTTGATAGAGATAGATAGAGGGTAAATTGAGAGAGATAGTTAATGCATTGTAAGGCATTAGAAGTGTTGGAAATGACATTAAGAGAGGGAGTTATAGAAGGGGAGTGTAAGTGTTAGAATCTGTAGCAAATGCAATTTAGAAATTAGTGTAAGTGTTGAAATGAAAACTAAAGAAAACAAGTGAGTAAATTAGTATAAAAGGGTGTAATAGATTAGCAAGGATTTAAACATGTCTAGGTGACTAATTCAGTGTTAAAATGTAGGGGATTAAGTGTAGGAACAATGGGGGATTAATTTGACAAAGTTGGGAAATGTAACAGATTTTGGAAAATGTAAAACCTGTTGAATCTGTAGCAGGGTCCGGGACTTAAGTCCAGGACTAAGTCCCAGACCAGGGTGCAAAATCATACCGAGAGTTACAGCAGGTGGTGGTCCGGGACTTAAGTCCCATACAAGGACCCGGACCACCCCTGTAAAATACCCCGAGAGTTTTGCAATGTTAAGGTCCGGGACTTACTTCTTGTAAGAGGACCCGGACCATAGTGTGAATTCAGGCCGAGAGTTTCCAACCATTTGGGTCCGGGACTTGACCCTTGTACAAGGTCCCGGACCATACCATTAAATGTAGCCGAGAGTTGGACCATGAGTTGGTCCGGGACTTAAGACCTGGACAAGGTCCCGGACCAACCAAAACTTGTAACAATAAGTTTATAAAATGGGTATTAAGGTAAGGAAGTGAATGGTAATGATAGTATAAGATGATTAGGACTTAATTAAGGATGTTTAAAGGTAATTAAGAGTGTAAACAAGTTTTAAGACTAAGGAAGAATAAGTAAACCATATGTAAGTATAAGAGTTGTAAAGGTATAATAAGTATGAGTTAGGAAACGTAAGATAATCGAGTTAAGTTAATGACAGTTAGATTAATCATTCGATGTATGTATATCATAGGATTTGATTTGTGAGCATCGGAGGAAAGTTGGGATACAAGTACGACGGTGAACGGTATGAATTCCTCATGCCCCGTATGCTATCTTGGTTACTCTGATTGTGTTGTGTGCTAATGATCACCAAATAAGATAAATGCATGAATCGGAGTTACTATGCATACTTGTGAATATGTAGTGTTGTATGTTTTGAATATTTTTCTTAAATCTTAGTTTGTATAATTCATGAAATGAATGGATGTTAATGAATGTGTGTATATGATATATTGTATTGTGACCGAATGTGTTGACTTTGGACTTCTAACTTATTCCTAACAAGCTAACCATTCTAACTTAAATTGGTAATTAAATTGGAATGAGTAGAAGTCCGATATAGTTTCGGCCACGCGTGAGGATGCGGAGTCACGAGAGGTTGGCTCCAATTCCTGACTCTTAAACTGGTCCTCGGCCCAAATCCCTTAAGTGGGTAGCATCCCGGATTGGTGAGTCAAGTAAATCCCGGTGGTGGGACGGTGTAGTCCCCGGGCCGGAGGTCATTCCGACTTAACTTGAGTATGAGTAAGTAAGTAAGATGAGTAAGTAAAGTAAACGGAAGTAAGTAAGTAAATAAGAATAAGTAACATGTAATGAGTAAAAGATTAATAAGCATTCCGATTAACCCGGATGCGTATTGGCTAACACGGTGAAGGTAAGTAAGTGTGTGTGCTACTGTATTGCTATCTCGAATTGTATGATGTATTGTATATGCATGTATGTTGTGTGTAAAGCATGTTATGAAATTAATGAACCGCATGTTTAGTGGACGTCAAATAGTCGGTGTGCCCTAGCTAGCACGTGGTATATGCGGAGTTCATGCACAGCTTTTGCTGAGCCCCTTGGGGCGATGTTTTTACTACACGCAGGTACAGAGAAGGATGACGGCTGTGAAGAGATGTAGCTAGATCCTTTTGTCTTCTTTTTGGATTGTAAACAATGAATTAGAATGGTGTACTAAGTAGTACACGGCTTTAGCTTTTGATAGCCGGTGTACCATGGGTACACCTTTTTAGATATAGAAAAGATGGCGAATTGGTATAAATGAGTAGCTTGTAGAAAAATCATTCTTTTGGTAACTTCGAAATGTTGTAATCGAATATACTTTGAAATACTCGTGATCCAGGATTGTAAGTATGTTATGCTTTTGGGATGGGTAAGTAATTGTAGTAGCTTGGTATACTTTGATCATCAGACCGTTACTGTAAGTAAGGTAAGCCTAGCTAGCCGTATAGGCGGTTAGTGGCGTTGTACCACCCGCCATAGTAAGTAGTAGTATTCCGCTGCGAACTGAAAGAATTAAGGGATGATTGGACGGTAAGCACAGGATTAGCGGTAGGGTGTTACAAAAAGTGGTATCAGAGCGTAGTAACGCTCTGATGTCCTTAGTTATCGAGCATAGGGGATTACCGAGTTAGGATTTCAACCGTCTTAAGACGGATACTTAGAAACCTAACTAGGAACTACTATTATTAATAACGGATACCCTTGATGTTCTTAGGGATGATACCTTGTTTAAATTCCAAGACCTTTAGGTCATATCATGCGAAGCCTAATGTAATGCTAAATGTTTCAGTGATCAGGACGAGGTCGAGGCTGACTAGTGGAGAGACGTCTGACGGACCGGCGCGCAGACGATAGCCGAGATCGTCGCCGCCATGGTAGTGTAGACACCAAAAATTCTCACCCCATAAAGCAAATTCCGAAATAATAGAGGGGTCGTCGTCTTTCTTTTTTCAAAACATATAGCGTGCGTGCTAAAACGAAACCATCATTTTTTAATCTTTTTCAAATCATTTCATAGAAACACGATTTTTTCGAAAATGAATTTCCAAATGACAATCCGGTTTTAAACCCATCCCTTTTTAGAGTTTATGCCGTTTGAGTTAGAGCTCTTGTATTATTTTCTCTCATTTGTATATTGAATTATGCATTAGTATGACTGGTCACTGTGTTTATTAAGAGAGCTATTAGTCTTGAGTTCAAATCTTCATGGAAGCAAAGTATTCTCTTATTTTATTTCAGCTTGTATCACAGTGTTATATTATTTTCTCCACTCAATATCATTTCTCACGTTTGCATACTGAGTTCTGTTGTAGCATAATTGGTAGAAACATGTGAGAGAGATGCTAGAGGTCACGAGTTCGAGTCATGGGAGAAGCAAACCTGTTTTTTTATAGAAAGCGGCCAAACAAGGCCTTGCTCCCACCTGGACCAAACGAGGCCCATATCTCAAATCTGGGTCCAGCTCTTGTCTTATTGCTCAAAATAAAGTCCATATTTGTTTGGATTAACCCAACAAAAAAGCAGATGACCCCTTTTTACAAAAGCCCTTGTCTCACTGTTATATAACAACATCAAAAAACCCTACTGTAGCCATCGTTCCGGTCTTCCTCCTTACGACTCCACACACAAAACACAAAAAAAATCCCATCGATCTTCCGCTTCAATCCATGGTATCCGCCGCCACCTTCATCCCCGATTCTCCTTCCCAGAGAACCAGACTTGCCCTTGCAATAGAGGATCTTGAAGAAGCCGGAGCCATGGCCTCTCCCCACCATCTTTCACAAGAACATCAAATGAAATGTTCGAAGAAATCATGAGTCAATGCAACTCCAAGACCAGCCTGTTCTTCAACTCTTCGAAATCTTCCTTACTCCTCACTCGATCTTATCCTTTGGCTTTAACTTAATCTCTTCTATAAGGTTTTGAAAGAAGGCAATCCCGACAATTGGAGACCGAGGTTTCCTCGGGCACCAATCCGAAGTCGTGGTCGTTGCCACTTCTAAGGGGTGTAACCCAGTGCGAACCCACAATAGAATCTCTGTAATGACCAGATAAGTCCTATCCATAGGTAATAATCTCAGAGTCAATTAACGGTTCTTAGAACCCGATCTTCCTTCCTAGTTATCATAGGTCAAACTAGGTGGCGACTCTAGTCAATTTCATTTCCGCCCTTAGGGCATAAGTCCGCGTGGAGCCCATTGAGAGCGGGTGTAGTGCACACTTGCACTCCCCTTTATGCTTTCTGGGAAGACGGACGATGTAGTAGGTATTTGAGGGATGCCAGAATAACGGGTTCTCACCCTCCACAGAATGGCATTTTCTGAGGTCTTGGCTTCTCAGTCAGACTATATTTAGATAGACCCCCCCTCATACCGAAAAATCACTCTCCACAGAATGGCGACTCTGCTGGGGAAACTTGAGTAAGTTTTTCTTAAACTCAAGGAAGACTGAACTCCATTCAAAATTGTCGGGACTTCCCCACTTCTTTCAAAACCTTCAAGAGATTCATTTCAAGCCTTTAGGATTATTCTACTCCACACTTAGAGTGTGTAGCTGATGAGGACAGCTAGGATTGTTAGATCCTCAACAAACATTACAACAATTGGGTTAATAATTAGCTCACGATTAGAAAGAGACACTTAGGATTGAATGAAGCTAACTTCCCTTTAGGTTAATAACAACCAATTGGAATCACTGCTTACAAGACAAAACAGTTAGTAAATAGGGTTGTTTGTTCTTCTCTCGCTTTATTTACCGCATTCATATTATTGTTGCTTGTTGCGGGGTGAGACGGTCATTGACCTACACCATTACCGCTTTTACATTTACAAGTTGTGAGTGCATGGGTAGCTTAGGACATGCATTCCTCTGTGTCACCCCTATTTCCACGAGTCACGGCATCCCAATCGGTCCACGATTGATTTCCCATGAGTCGGGTCACTCATTGAGTGGTTAAGCCCGCGAGGCGAGACGGTCACCGACCTACGCCCTGAAGACTCATGATCCAAAATTGTCCTCCATATCCGAGTCAGAGCCAGCATATAGTGAACCATGAGCTTTCAGTGTCCAGCTGCCTAATCCGGTGTCTAGGACGGGTTTTATGGGTAGTCACCCCCTTGTATGCCGCCTGTCTGACCACCCTTCCGCCTTACCCCGAAGATTGCATGGGCTCAGTTCTCCATTGTTCCTCTGCACCACGGGTGTCTCTAAAGCCCAATGTCACGCTACACGTCCATAGAGGATCCCGTATTTACCGGATACCCATACATGGCACAACGTAGTCAGTGAATAATTTGGACTTTAGACACACCTGACCGTGCAGACGACGAGAGACCGTTCCCATGCAGTACTTCCCCAAGTTTTCGAATAGTGAGTATGTTGTGATAATCCCCGGCCGTGGCTCGTGTGACTGCACCACTTCGGGTATCCTGACCTTTCGAACTTAAGCACTCCGGACTCTCTTAATGACGTGCCCCACAAGGCATAACAGAGATAAATCCCGAGAGATGAACAGTGAAGGGACGACGGTTCCCCCGGTGGTATGGAAACATTGATTGACCTGGAAGGTGATTATCCCAATCATTCGCACTCAGCTCCACATAAAAACTAGCCACGATTTTACTTCTTGCTATACATGTGTGCAAACCACTTTCTTCGAACCAAATTGTTTTAAATTATGCAAAATGTTCGGAATTCTCTTTTGCATGTCTCTTAAAGCTGTTTTAGAGCTCGTCTAATTTAGAATCCCACTTATATTTTACTCAAAAATTTGGGTTTTAAAACCTGTCACTTACTTAATTTCACAAAAATGTTATTTCCAAAAAATAGATTTCGAAAAACCTACTTTCTACAAACGAATTTCAGACAACATCCTTCACCAACATTATTTCTTAATAGTTTTCGAAAACAGTTTCAAGTTGTTTTCGCAAACGTATTTCAAAATAAATGATTTAGTCCCCATGTTTGACCCGCTATTTTGAAGTTCATCCCACCTTCAAGAGCAGCGGCCATTACCGTGGAGCGTACTAGTCATTTCGTGTTTTCACAAAGCGGTGGAATTTCACAACGATTTTGTGCTCAATCATTCACCTTTCCTTTCTCAAAATCACTCATTCCCCACGACGGAGCAAACGAGGTAGCATGAAGATCAACTACGCGGATCGAGCCGGAAATCAGAGCCGCACCAACCCGTGGAGTAGCCGAGTGGCAGGAAGGCCAACACCAACCGTTCAATATAAATCAGAGTTGCACCAACCGAGTCAAGTGACATAAGACTAGCGACACCGGTTCGAGTTCAAATTGTTGAAAATCAGAGGAACACCAACCCGTTTTGTTTGATCACCGTTTTGCTTCGTTGCCAAAGCCCGAAGACGAGCGAGCAGCCGGTCAAGAACCCAAAGGCGAGCGAGCAGCCAATCAGGAGGCCGAGCGTTAGCCGTCATTCAGAAGCCCGAAGACGGACCGGAAGAGTCCAGAAGAAGTTTAGCTTAAAACTCCTATTTTAATGATTTTTTTAGAATTGATGATGTATAGGTTTTCCCCTATAATTTCTTTTCTCTCTTGTCCATTTCTAAATAGAGTACATGTATAGGTGTATACATTCCCTTCGAATTTATTTAGATCAATGTGTATAGGGATCCCCACTCCCTATTTTATTTGCGAATGACCGAGCGTCAAAATTTATATTGAGAAAATCCACCACTTTGAAAACACGCGTTTTCGAAATTGTTTTCTAAAACTTGGTTTCTTTTGGCATGCACGTATAATAAAAAGAACGAATAAGGGACGACCCCTCATATCTATACATCATTCATCAACTTTGCTTTATGGGGTGAAAATTCACGGTCTACAGGAGGCATCCCCTAAATAAACAACGCCAACAAATGCAATCGGACACAAAAAAAAAAAACATGCATTGCATTCATGATAAAAGGGTCACATGCACTTACAGTCAGTTCAAATCATCAGCCTTACATGAATCTCGTCCACACTCACGAGCATCACGCACCCACATGTTTCATCGTCACTGGCCACACACCAGCCTTCATCCCAATATCTCAGCCTCCAAACTAACCTTCAATGGGATAGTGAAGAACACCGGAGAGTTTGAGTCTTTTCCAAATCCAGAATCACCATGAGCACCAGTGACCAGAATGAGAGAAAAAAGAAAAAAAAAAGAAGAAGAAGTGCAGTTGTTTCCAAGTCGTGAGGCCACCATGCGGGAGTTGTCACTCCCTAAAAATCCAAAATCCAGGAGCCAATCACCAACCCGACCTCACTTGAGAATTACTTCCCCGATAGTGAGCCTAGCAACTAGACCACCTTCAAGGGCAACAGTAATGGATGAGCTCGCGAACTGTGAGCTGAATTCGACTCAGCGAGACTAGTCATAACCTTACCATTCATGCATTGCATCAAAAAAAAAAATTCAATCAACCATTTTCATTTACATTTTCAGCATTTCATGCATCCTATATGTAGTAGTTCCATATTACCACAATATATCGCATGGTAGATAATCGCATTTGCATACCCCCATATCGAGATGACATCTTTGGAAAATCATGAGAGATTGATTGAACATAGTGCGTGAACCACTTAACTCTTGACCCATCAATGAACACAAGGGTTTAATTAAAATTAGCACCACACCAAGTGAGTAGTGTGCGAAGAGCGGTATATTTCCCTTGAATTCTGAATGAGGATATTGGACGATCTATGAGCGATGAGGGAGGTAGAGAGTGCCAAAAGAGGTAAAACCATGAGCGACATGCGCATTTCTTCAGCACATGGAGAGGCATAATTCCGAGTGAGATCAATGTCGATAGCAAGTCACGAACTGTGATCATGCAAGGATCCGAGGATAGTAAGAAAACAATCATTGACTAATGAGGATGACGAGACACTTAGGATAAAAAATCTCCACAAAACCAAAGAGCTTTAACTGCCCTCTACATAATCCCTTAGTGAGCCCCGCTGAGCCTTTCACAATAAACCTTCTTCTACGAACTCCACAACATGCCAACTCACATACACATACTTACTCACCCTTGCAATAGAGGATCTCGAAGGAGCCAGAGCCATGGTCTCTCCCCACCATCTTTCACAAAAACAACAATAAAATGTTCAAAGAAATCAGCGAGTCAATGCGACTCCAAAGCCAAACACCAAGAAAGAACACTAAAATGTTCAAGAAGATCGATGAGTCAATGCAACTCCAAAGCTGAAAGCCGAAATACGAAGCAAGAACCTTTGAGAAACCGATGAGCCAAAAGCAATTTCAAAAAGCAAAACAAGAAAAAAGTTCAGATCGAACACCAGAAGAGGCAAGAAGAGGAATACAAATCAAAGGACCAATGATGTCCCGTAGAAACCAATAAAGGTTATCGAAACCCGTCTAATCATCCACCCATGGCAAAGGCGAAACATATCCTCTATCACAACTCCACAATTCCCAACAAATCCCCGTCCCATGTGACATACCACACCTTCAGCCCCGTTACAACCCGATAAGACCTCTGACTCGTTAGTCGATGAGCGTTAACTGAAAGTACTGGATCTGAGACATGAATCATAAGCTTCGTACTTGTTATCAACATGTCCCGTCATACCAAAGGGACCATGAGCGAATGAGTGTGACCTTACCCCACAAGGTCTTCTGAGTGCGAGTGATCTCAGTATGAGCACCAAGTCATAAACAGCCTACCCCAATGCAGGTGAGGAATTTGTAGGGTCGGAAAGTCCAACCTTGGAAAGAAATTCTTAGGAAAATACTACTCTCCGAGCATTGAGATATCATTACACCATTAGCACACACAGCTATACTCACGAGAGTTTGACCCGCATCCCTCCATGAGAGGAGAGTGATTCACACATTCCAATTCAACAATCACTCAAGATCGAGCCAAAGATGTTTTATATTTGTAAACCTCGTATTAATAGAGATAGGGTCATACCTTTTTCTCCAAAATTGCATATGCATTTTGCATCGTATCCAGCATTTAATACCTGTATGCATCATAAGCACTCCATCATCAAAACCTGAGTAGTAAGAACTCTACCTAGTCTCGCTGAAATTCGACTTCAGTTGCAGTTGTTGAAGCGTAATTTTTGATCAGAAAATGTCAACTGGAGCCATCCCAGACCATCATCAAGCTACCTCGAACCATCTCGGGGCCATCCTGGGCTATCCTCGAGCTACATCAAACCAAACTAAGGCCATCCGAGGCCGTACGAAGACAATTCTGGAGCCATCCAGCCTCATCAACACCATATCTCAAAGCCAATATGGAGCCATGCGGGAGTCATCCTCAAAACATTGAGACCATCCCTAGAGCTACACAGGGGCAATCTTAACAGTCCAAGAACAATACGGGAGCCACCTCAAATCCAACTCAGATCTATTTCATAACCAGGGCTTTGCCTAAATAGTTTCGAACTACGTATGGTCTGATCTCAATACGAAATTGAGTACGTAGGCAGCCCACCCAGGGTGCGACCACCTCAAAAGAAAAATGCCCCTGTCTTCCTCGCTATCACCAAATAGAGCCATCTCGTAGCCCTTCCCGGAGCCATCCCGAGCTATCCTGGAGCCATCATGAGAGAACCCTGAAGCCACAACCGGGCCGAGGCCATCCATCCATGACCAAGAATTTATCTACCACATCAAAATACGTCAAATACAACACAGTCCACCCATCACATCAACCCACCATTCGACTCAAAATCTCAATCCAAATCGAAACCCACCAACCACCTCAGAGCCGTTGCTCACAATGGGGTCATGAATCATGTTGGAGCCCTCCAACCACACTGGAGCCACCCGACCGCACCGGAGCCATCAACGTAATCCGGAGCCATCAGTCCATACCGGAGCCATCACCATATGCCAAAGTCATCTCA
Organism: Limonium bicolor; assembly: GCA_023374045.1. Lineage (NCBI taxonomy): Eukaryota > Viridiplantae > Streptophyta > Magnoliopsida > Caryophyllales > Plumbaginaceae > Limonium > Limonium bicolor. Next base: position 725,185 of record CM041779.1, on the reverse strand, counting down.
AAACTTGAAACAACTCTGGAGCCGCTGCTCACACAAAACCTACATCCACAAACAGGGAGTTTAATTCAATTAATACATTGGTTAATCACCACACATCACATATCATTGCATATACCCACAAAATTTGCTCGCTATCTGACGCATCTTCACACCCGCTAGCAGCTATTACGCTACTAGTGCGGTCACTTTCATTTTACACCCGCTAGACAGCTATTGCGCTACTAGTGCGGTCGACTTTTCATTTTACACTACACCCGCTAGACAGCTATTGCGCTACTAGTGCGGTCGACTTTTCATTTTACACACTCGCTAGACAGCTATTGCGCTACTAGTGCGGTCGACCTTTCGTTTTACACCCACGCTAGGCTATTGCGCTACTAGTGCGGTCGACTTTTCATTTTACACCCGCTAGACAGCTATTGCGCTACTAGTGCGGTCGACTTTTCATTTTACACCCGCTAGACAGCTATTGCGCTACTAGTGCGGTCGACTTTTCATTTTACACCCGCTAGACAGCTATTGCGCTACTAGTGCGGTCGACTTTTCATTTTACACCCGCTAGACAGCTATTGCGCTACTAGTGCGGTCGACTTTTCATTTTACACCCGCTAGACAGCTATTGCGCTACTAGTGCGGTCGACCTTTCGTTTTACACCCGCTAGGCAGCTATTGCGCTACTAGTGCGGTCGACTTTTCATTTTACACCCGCTAGACAGCTATTGCGCTACTAGTGCGGTCGACTTTTCATTTTACACCCCACGCTAGACAGCTATTGCGCTACTAGTGCGGTCGACTTTTCATTTTACACCCGCTAGACAGCTATTGCGCTACTAGTGCGGTCGACTTTTCATTTTACACCTGCTAGACAGCTATTGCGCTACTAGTGCGGTCGACTTTCGTTTTACACCCGCTAGGCAGCTATTGCGCTACTAGTGCGGTCGACTTTTCATTTTACACCCGCTAGACAGCTATTGCGCTACTAGTGCGGTCGACTTTTCGTTTTACACCCGCTAGACAGCTATTGCGCTACTAGTGCGGTCGACTTTTCATTTTACACCCGGTCGACTTTTCATTTTACACCCGCTAGACAGCTATTGCGCTACTAGTGCGGTCGACCTTTCGTTTTACACCCCTAGGCAGCTATTGCGCTACTAGTGCGGTCGACTTTTCATTTTACACCCGCTAGACAGCTATTGCGCTACTAGTGCGGTCGACTTTTCGTTTTACACCCGCTAGGCAGCTATTGCGCTACTAGTGCGGTCGACTTTTCATTTTACACCCGCTAGACAGCTATTGCGCTACTAGTGCGGTCGACTTTTCATTTTACACCCCTAGACAGCTATTGCGCTACTAGTGCGGTCGACTTTTCATTTTACACCCGCTAGACAGCTATTGCGCTACTAGTGCGGTCGACTTTTCATTTTACACCCGCTAGACAGCTATTGCGCTACTAGTGCGGTCGACCTTTGTTTTACACCCGCTAGGCAGCTATTGCGCTACTAGTGCGGTCGACTTTTCATTTTACACCCGCTAGACAGCTATTGCGCTACTAGTGCGGTCGACTTTTCATTTTACACCCGCTAGACAGCTATTGCGCTACTAGTGCGGTCGACTTTTCATTTTACACCCGCTAGACAGCTATTGCGCTACTAGTGCGGTCGACTTTTCGTTTTACACCCGCTAGACAGCTATTGCGCTACTAGTGCGGTCGACTTTTCGTTTTACACCCGCTAGACAGCTATTGCGCTACTAGTGCGGTCGACTTTTCATTTTACACCCGCTAGACAGCTATTGCGCTACTAGTACGGTACCGAACTTGCATTCTAGGCCCGTCATAAGCCCTAGGGCTGGATATCAAGAGGTCCAGTTGAGGCACTCCTAAGCCCTCGTGCACCGTAAACCAATCTAATTGTTAGTACATAGGCTCGTCATAAGTCCTATGGTTAGATGTCAGAGGTGTAACTGAGGCTCGTCATAAGTCCTCGTACCTTCAATCACATTCATACACTCACAATCGCATCCCATAAAATCACAAAACCGTAGTGAGAATTTTGGCGCCCCGTCAACCTTGATCCAATTATGCAAAGGTTTTGCAGAATTGAATCAAGGGGAGCCATCTGTAGACACCAAAAATTCTCACCCCATAAAGCAAATTCCGAAATAATAAGAGGGGGTCGTCTTTCTTTTTTCAAAACATATTAGCGTGCGTGCTAAAACGAAACCATCATTTTTAATCTTTTTCAAATCATTTCATAGAAACACGATTTTTTCGAAAATGAATTTCCAAATGACAATCTTTTTAAACCCATCCCTTTTTAGAGTTTATGCCGTTTGAGTTAGAGCTCTTGTATTATTTTCTCTCATTTGTATATTGAATTATGCATTAGTATGACTGGTCACTGTGTTTATTAAGAGAGCTATTAGTCTTGAGTTCAAATCTTCATGGAAAGAGTATTCTCTTATTTTATTTCAGCTTGTATCACAGTGTTATATCTATTTTCTCCACTCAAATATCATTTCTCACGTTTGCATACTGAGTTCTGTTGTAGCATAATTGGTAGAAACATGAGAGAGATGCTAGAGGTCACGAGTTCGAGTCATGGGAGAAGCAAACCTGTTTTTTTTATAGAAAGCGGCCAAACAAGGCCTTGCTCCCACCTGGACCAAACGAGGCCCATATCTCAAATCTGGGTCCAGCTCTTGTCTTATTGCTCAAAATAAAGTCCATATTTGTTTGGATTAACCCAACAAAAAAGCAGATGACCCCTTTTTACAAAAGCCCTTGTCTCACTGTTATATAACAACATCAAAAAACCCTACTGTAGCCATCGTTCCGGTCTTCCTCCTTACGACTCCACACACAAAACACAAAAAAAATCCCATCGATCTTCCGCTTCAATCCATGGTATCCGCCGCCACCTTCATCCCCGATTCTCCTTCCCAGAGAACCAGACTTGCCCTTGCAATAGAGGATCTTGAAGAAGCCGGAGCCATGGCCTCTCCCCACCATCTTTCACAAGAACATCAAATGAAATGTTCGAAGAAATCAATGAGTCAATGCAACTCCAAGACCAGCCTGTTCTTCAACTCTTCGAAATCTTCCTCACTCCTCACTCGATCTTATCCTTTGGCTTTAACTTAATCTCTTCTATAAGGTTTTGAAAGAAGGCAATCCCGACAATTGGAGACCGAGGTTTCCTCGGGCACCAATCCGAAGTCGTGGTCGTTGCCACTTCTAAGGGGTGTAACCCAGTGCGAACCCACAATAGAATCTCTGTAATGACCAGGTAAGTCCTATCCATAGGTAATAATCTCAGAGTCAATTAACGGTTCTTAGAACCCGATCTTCCTTCCTAGTTATCATAGGTCAAACTAGGTGGCGACTCTAGTCAATTTCCGCCCTTAGGGCATAAGTCCGCGTGGAGCCCATTGAGAGCGGGTGTAGTGCACACTTGCACTCCCCTTTATGCTTTCTGGGAAAGACGGACGATGTAGTAGGTATTTGAGGGATGCCAGAATAACGGGTTCTCACCCTCCCAGAATGGCATTTTCTGAGGTCTTGGCTTCTCAGTCAGACTATTTAGATAGACCCCCCCTCATACCGAAAAATCACTCTCCACAGGTAGCGCAGATGCTACCCCAAGTAATCAATGCTATGCAACAGAATCAGCAAAACCAACAGAACCAAGCGGGACCAGTCCCTCTCCCTCCACCCAGAGAAGTGAACTGGGTAAAAGCCGTAGCAGAACTCCGCCCTCCTTGCTTTAGGGGCGAGAGTGATCCGGCTAAGCTAGAAGCCTATATCTCCGAGATGGAGACAGCGTTTGAAACCCTCAAAGCTCCTGCTGGAGTTCGAGTTAGAGTTGCTACCTACTATCTGAAAGATGCAGCATGGATTGGTGGAAGCTAGTCAAGCACGAGCACGTCAATGACCCCACCTTCGACTGGGAGTCCTTTGCATCCCTCCTCCGATCAAAATACTATTCGGAGCATGTGAAAACAAAGAAAAGGCTAGAGCTGGACGCCTTGAAAATGGCAGACAAGATATCTGTGGATGAGTATTACCGCACCTTCACTTCCATCCTCCGTCTTCTACCCGATCTAGGATACACCGGCCAGGTGTTGGTCGATCGCTTCTATGGCGGTCTGAGCCATCGCCTGCGGTACGGTATGGGCTACACTAGATTTACCTCCCTTCAGGTAAACAGCGGGTAACCCTTAGTACCATTTAAATTCCTTAAATTCCCTGAAATTCTTGAATCTTTTCTCTATCTTACTTAAATAAGAATCCCGGCTAATACCTCCCTTCAAGAGTGTTATCACGCGGCTTCTCGCGTTGAGATCACTTGCCAACTACGGGATGAAGAAACCGCGCTGAAGCGCAAGGCAAACAATAATAACACAAGTGCCGAGGAGCAGAACCAGGGTAAAAACTGGAAAAAGAAGAAAGGGAAGTTCTTTCATCAAACTCAAAAGAACTTCCCAAGTGAGAGCAGTGCCCATGCTGAGCAGGGCAAACCAGTTGAGCTTCTTCAGCTTGGTTCATCTGCACCGGTGGCCGCAAAGCCACTGAGATCACACCCACCTAAGGGTAAACTTCTATTCCTAAATCGTATTCGTACAAGTACCACATCTAGTATATCCACGCACACATGTGCTAACCCTCTAAACCTCAGGTTCTGGCTCCGGTTTCACCAAAACCTTCTCCGACGGCCGCACCTATGTGTGCAGAAAGTGCAACCAAGACCATCCCGGCAAGGACTGCTATGGGAGAGAGATCAAGTGCTACAATTGCCAGAAACCGGGACATACAGCCAACAGATGCCCAGAGAATGCCAAGCAAAAAGGGAACTTCCAAAGCTACAAGCAGAGGGAAGGCAAGGAGGTTGCATCTGGCGATGCACCAGCCCAGCAGGCACCACAGGGACAGGGATCCCGGGGACCTCAGAGGGGTGCACCTCAGAGGCAGCCTGTCTTGCATGTGATTGACCGTGACGGGTCTGGTTCTAAATCCGGCCCAGGTAATTATCCGAACCTTTAATCCTTGAAGAAGCATGACTAAGTATTAGCATAACTGTTTGAATGAATGCATGAGTGAATAATTGAGGTAAGTATGGAGCATGAAAAGAGGTAGTTGAAACTAGTACTCACTGTAGATGAAATTTATAACCATAGGAAGCTTTAGTATCTGTTATCCGATACCGGTAAACCTGAATCAAGAAGAGACCGACATCACCAATCACTACTACACCAGCGAACAGTGTGAGGTCATCCGACCAGGTATGATTTTATTAAGGGGATACCTGACACCCAAAGCACAAATTTCAATCATTCGACGATGCAACGAACTAGGAACGGGTCAAGGTAGATTTTATACACCCGAATTCCCCGGTGGAGCGAAGATGAAGCTGAAAATGATGTGCTTGGGAAAGGATTGGAATCCTTATACCAAGACATACCAAGAGACACGAACACAAGACGGAGCAACGCCACCGACAATACCTCCAGAGTTTCAGACACTTGTCACACAAGCAGTAGAACTTGCGCGACAATGTGAACATGAACCGATCCCCGCACTTGAAGCGGACCTTTGTATCGTCAACTTCTATGAGGAAGAAGGACAGCTTGGGTTACACCAAGACAAGGACGAGACAGCAGAATCTCTTGAACAAGGAGTGCCCGTAGTGTCTTGGTCCATTGGTGATGACGCCATATTTATGTATAGCGAGCAGAAGCGTGTGGACCTCGCAGAGAAATTGGTATTGAGATCAGGAGATGTCCTAATCATGGGTGGAAACTCTAGGATGCTGCATCACGAGATCAACAAGATCAAACTGAATACGGCACCACCGGCAATAATCAATGCCACACACATGAAACCAGGACGCCTGAACCTTACCTTTAGAAAGTATTAAATTCATAGTATCATGTAATCTATTAGTAACATGTATTAGAGACACGGCATGTATGATGGTTGGTTTATCAATAAAGAGCAGTGTTGATTTAAATTCCACTTGTGTCCACCATCAATACTTATCCACTTGTGAATCCAATAGGTTGTGGACTTGGTACCGAAGGTAACCTGAGTATCCTCACCGAAGCACAAGCCGGCAGAAGCGGCACCATCTTAACGGGAACATTCCCAGTGAACGGCATTGAAGCCAATGTGTTATTCGACTCCGGCGCCTCTCACACCTTTGTATCGCCATCTTTTGTGAAGAGGCTGAAGCTAGATACGGATGAACTACCGAACTTCATGGTTACTCTCCCATCGAAAGAGCGAGTAAAGTGCACCAAATACTATCAATCAGCCACCATCGAAATCAAAAACGAAGCGTTTCCCATTTCCTTCATCGAATTCAATGGATTGGGATTCGACTTAATCATTGTAATGAATTGGTTGGAGCGGCACAAAGGTAGAATTATCTGCGCCGAGCATCGATTGCTGCTCAAGAGTCCTTCTAGGGTTACTGTATCTTACCGCCAGAGACCGAGGGAGCCTTCGACCACACTCATATTTGCTATGGCTATGTACCGGGAGCTCAGAAAGGGCCATGGAGTGTATCTATGTTATGTACTAGACCTGGAGAGAGATCCAGAGTTCAGTGAAGAAGTACCCATTGTATCTGAATACCCTGATGTATTCCCTAAAGAGCTGCCCGGCATGCCACCACCGAGAGCAGTGGAATTTGAAATTGATCTTTTGCCAGGTACCGGTCCCATTGCTAGGGCACCGTACCGCATGGCACCTGCTGAAATGACTGAACTGAAAGAGCAACTACGAGACCTTCTAGACAAAGGGTTCATACGCCCGAGCGTATCACCCTGGGGAGCACCGGTCCTCTTTGTGAAGAAGAAGGACGGTAGCCTCCGACTTTGTATTGACTACCGCGAGTTGAATGCGGTCACAGTCAAGAATAAATACCCATTGCCACGCATCGACGACCTGTTCGACCAGCTGAAAGGAGCCTCAGTCTTCTCCAAGATCGACCTCCGTTCTGGGTATCATCAAATCGCAATCAAAGAGCAAGACATCGAGAAAACGACATTCCGTACCAGATATGGCCACTACGAATTCACAGTGATGCCATTCGGTTTGTCAAATGCACCAGCAAAATTCATGGACCTCATGAATCGTCTATTCAGTGAACAGTTGGACACTTCGGTTGTTGTCTTCATCGACGACATCCTTGTATACTCAAAATCAGCAGAGGAACATGAAACTCACTTAAGGAAAGTGCTTGAGACACTGCGCGAGAACCAGCTGTATGCGAAGTTCTCCAAATGCGAGTTCTGGCTAGATCAGGTATCATTCCTTGGTCATGTCATCTCGAGCGTAGGTATCTCAGTTGACCCTTCTAAGATTGAAGCTGTACGATCATGGCCTAGACCTAAGACTGTTACCGACATTCGGAGCTTTCTTGGTCTAGCCGGTTATTACCGGAGATTTGTAAAGGACTTCTCGAAAGTCGCTAAGCCCATGACTACGTTGATGAAGAAAGATGCACCGTTTGTATGGACAGACGAGTGCGAGTTATCATTTCAGAGCCTTAAAGACTCATTGACCTCAGCGCCCATCCTTACTCTTCCAGAGGGCACAGAGGGATTTGAGGTATATTGTGATGCATCAGGCAAAGGAATGGGATGCGTACTCATACAGCATGGCAAGGTTGTAGCTTATGCCTCCCGCCAGCTGAAAAAGCATGAGGAGAATTACCCGACACACGATTTAGAGTTAGGAGCCATTGTCTTCGCCTTGAAGATATGACGACACTATCTCTATGGGGTAAGCATCACCATCTACTCTGACCACAAGAGCTTACAATATGTATTCACACAGAAAGAACTGAATCTGAGACAGAGGAGGTGGATTGAGTTTCTCTTTGACTACGACATCGACCTACAGTATAAGGAAGGGAAGGCAAACATCGTAGCCGACGCCCTGAGCCGTCGAGCACACTCGCTCCATTCGCTACTCGCTTCTTCTAGCTTGGATGACGAGGTGCGAGACGCTCAGTTGAGCGACCCTTACCTAACCGAAATCAGACAAAAGATCGAAAATGGTACATTTGAGAAGAAGAAATATGACTTCAAGCTACACGAAGATGGTTTGATTCGGTTGAATGGCAGGCTATGCGTCCCCCGAAGCAATGCTGAGCTAAGGGATCGCATCCTGCGAGAGTCACATAGTTCCATATTGTCAGTCCATCCAGGAGCCTCCAAGATGTACAAAGACATGAAGAGGTACTTCTGGTGGTCTGGAATGAAATCAGATGTGACAGAATTTGTATTGAGATGCTTGACATGCCAGAAGGTAAAATTTGAACATCGTAGACCCGGCGGAATGGTACAATCGATGCCAGCTCCGGAGTGGAAATTTCATGATATCTCCATGGATTTTGTTGTTGGACTCCCACCTGCTAGGGGAGGACTCAACATGATCTGGGTTGTAGTCGATCGCCTTACCAAGGTTGCCAGATTCATACCGATGAAGGACACCTGGAAGGTAGTGAAGCTCGCAGAGCTATTCGACAAGGAGATTATCAGACATCACGGAGTCCCTAAAACAATAGTATCTGACCGCGACACCAGATTCCTTTCGAGATACTGGAGAGCTACACGGGAAGCGTTGGGTACAGAATTGAAGTTGAGTACCGCCTTCCATCCTCAGACCGACGGTCAGACAGAAAGGACCATCCAGACACTGGAGGACATGCTTCGGGCATGTGCCTTAGACTTTCAGGGGAGTTGGTTAGATAAGCTTCATCTTATCGAATTTTCTTACAATAATAGCTATCACGCTTCGATTAAGATGTCGCCTTTCCAAGCCCTATACGGTAGACCTTTCCGTACACCCTTGTGTTGGGATGAGTCAAGCGAAGCGGTCATCATAGGACCGGAGTACCTTGAACAAGTGCAAGCTGAAGTTCAGCAGATTCGAGCCAATATGAAGGCAGCCCAAGATAGACAGAAATGCTATGCGGATGTGAGACGACGCGACCTTGAGTTCGCCGTGGGCGACCAAGTGTTCTTGCGCGTTTCACCTATGAAGGGTGTCTTCCGATTTGGCCAGAAGGGCAAACTGAGCCCAAAATTTGTAGGGCCGTACACTATCACCGAAAGAGTTGGATCTGTAGCCTACAGGTTAGCATTACCTGAGGACTTGGGACGTGTACATGATGTCTTTCATGTGTCACAACTCAAGAAGTACATCGCCGATCCTTCTCATGTCTTAGAGCCCGAGAGACTCTCCATCGAGCCGACTATGCGATATGTTGAAACCCCGGTAAGAATCCTTGATAGGAAGACCAGAGACACTCGCCATAAGTCTATACGAATGGTGAAGGTCCTATGGTCAAACCATGATGTCGAAGAAGCGACATGGGAGTTGGAAGATGCCATGAAGGCTAAGTACCCACAGTTGTTCATAGACTAGGGAGTCTAGTATTTAGTAATACGGGTACGGGTCGTACCCCTTTTAAGGGGGGTAGAGCCCTTTTGCTTTTGCATTGCTTCGGGGTAAGCATTGCATAATGTGTAGGTATTGTAATAGGTTTTTGTATGGCACATGTAGTGCAAGTGAATTTGGTATGTGTATGTATGTATGTGTAATGAGTAGTGTATGGATGTGTATGTACGATGGATGATGTATGTGTAATGTGTATTGTGAATTGCAGTAATGTATTGTGTATTGTGTGATGGTATGAATTGAAAATGATGGACTGTGTATGTGAATTGTGTATGGCACTTGGATTGAGTATGCTTGTAATGTGGAAGGAAGTAAACACCTCATAGGTGTAGTAAGACACATTATGGCAATTGGTTTGCATAATGAGTAGAATTATTAAACAATTGACCTTGAGCAACTTTGAGGGCAAAGTTTCTTAAGGGGGTAGATTGAAATACCCCGTAATTAAAATAGTGATTAATTAGGCTAGTAAGTAATTTAGAAGCTTAATTATGCATAAATAATCATGAGGGAACAAATCCCGAAGAAAACGGATCCTTAAAATGGATTAAAAACGCTAACGAACCTTAAAGCACGTTTTTCGAGGTAACCGGGAAAACGTGTCTTTAAGCGGGTCAAATAGACTCGTAACAATTTTGGTCAACTAAATAGTCATTAATAAATATTAGTGAAGCTTTAGAACCAAGAAAATCAATAAAACGAGAAATTAGTAAAAACTGTCAAAAACGGGAAGTTGTGGGGTAGGAACATAAATAACCAAAATTATGTGTCCACTTTAAAATTAAAATGCAAAGTGTGTGTGTGTGTGCAGTGGGGGTGTCCGATTTGGGCCTCTCTCTCACTCTCCCCACTTATCTAATATGCTATAAGACAAAAATAATAAAGCAAACCCCACCTCACTTTACACTCTCTCTCCTACCTCACACTCTCTTCACTCACGTAACACCCATCCCCCTCACTCTCTCAATTTCTTCTCCTTCTTCCCAGCGACAGCCATGGAAGAATAAGCAAACTCACACAAAACCTCTCTTCTCTCCTCTTGTAACCCCCTTGAACCTCCTCCAAAAATTATAAAAACTACACCATTGGAATCCTCTCATCAAGAGCAACACTTCTATCTTTCCAAAATTCGAAAACAAGAACTTTCATCTCCATGGGTATGGAGCATTTGGAGCTTCAAGACCACCACTAGAACCACCTTCTTCTCCTTGTTCTTTTGAGGTAAAAATCTTCTTGAAACTCCATTGTTTTTCTAGCCTTAAGGGCAAAACGAAATCTGAAGTTAAACCCTTGTTTGCTTCTTTGAATGCTAGCCGATTTTGGCATTGTTGGAGAGTGGGAAAGATTGTTCTTGAGCCATCCCAAGCTTTACTTACACCCTTGCAAGGTAATGAAATCCCTAAACCCTAAAATGTGCATTAATCTTTAAAGAATGGTTAGGGCTAGTTTGGTGTATTGAAATGTGAAAATATGGGTTGTAGTGTTTGAGGATTTGAGTGCTAGAACCGGTGGAAAGAGAGAGAAGGAAGAGGGAAGGTGAAGGAAGGAGGAAAAAGAAAACTAGAAGGGAGAACAAGGTAATTATACTCATCTTTGTATAGCTTTGTAAATGCTTATGTAACAGATTTTTAATAATGAAAATATGTATTGTAAGATAGTAGTGTAGTGGTAGTGTAATGTGTAGGAGAATACAAGTGTTTCAAACCTTTAAAGGACATGTAAAATTTATTGAAACCTAGTTTGGATTGGGATGTTGAGTGCAGGAAATTAATGTGTTGAATGGGTAGTATCTGTGTGGAAGAACTTGGTATATTGATGTTGTGTATAAGCAGGTGAGATAAATGATAAAGTGTGTGAAAACAATGTGGTGAGAATGTAGAAATATAGGGGAGGTTATGTCAAAATTTACCTAGGATTAGGACACTTAATGAACTAGAAACTAGGTGACTAATATGTGTTTGTAATAGATTTTGATAGAGATAGATAGAGGGTAAATTGAGAGAGATAGTTAATGCATTGTAAGGCATTAGAAGTGTTGGAAATGACATTAATAGAGGGAGTTATAGAAGGGGAGTGTAAGTGTTAGAATCTGTAGCAAAATGCAATTTAGAAATTAGTGTAAGTGTTGAAATGAAAACTAAAGAAAACAAGTGAGTAAATTAGTATAAAAGGGTGTAATAGATTATCAAGGATTTAAACATGTCTAGGTGACTAATTCAGTGTTAAAATGTAGGGGATTAAGTGTAGGAACAATGGGGGATTAATTTGACAAAGTTGGGAATGTAACAGATTTTGGAAAATGTAAAACCTGTTGAATCTGTAGCAGGGTCCGGGACTTAAGTCCAGGACTAAGTCCCGGACCAGGGTGCAAAATCATACCGAGAGTTACAGCAGGTGGTGGTCCGGGACTTAAGTCCCATACAAGGACCCGGACCACCCCTGTAAAATACCCCGAGAGTTTTGCAATGTTAAGGTCTGGGACTTACTTCTTGTAAGAGGACCCGGACCATAGTGTGAATTTAGGCCGAGAATTTCCAACCATTTGGGTCCGGGACTTGACCCTTGTACAAGGTCCCGGACCATACCATTAAATGTAGCTGAGAGTTGGACCATGAGTTGGTCCGGGACTTAAGACCTGGACAAGGTCCCGGACCAACCAAAACTTGTAACAATAAGTTTATAAAATGGGTATTAAGGTAAGGAAGTGAATGGTAATGATAGTATAAGATGATTAGGACTTAATTAAGGATGTTTTAAGGTAATTAAGAGTGTAAACAAGTTTTAAGACTAAGGAAGAATAAGTAAACCATATGTAAGTATAAGAGTTGTAAAGGTATAGTAAGTATGAGTTAGGAAACGTAAGAGTAATCGAGTTAATTTAATGACAGTTAGATTAATCATTCGATTGTATGTATATCATAGGATTTGATTTGTGAGCACCGGAGGAAAGTTGGGATACAAGTACGACGGTGAACGGTATGAATTCCTCATGCCCCGTATGCTATCTTGGTTACTCTGATTTGTGTGTTGTGTGCTAATTGATCACCAAATAAGATAAATGCACGAATCGGAGTTACTATGCATACTTGTGAATATGTAATGTTGTATGTTGTGAATATTTTTCTTAAATCTTAGTTTGTATAATTCATGAAATGAATGGATGTTAATGAATGTGTGTATGTATGATATATTGTATTGTGACCGAATGTGTTGACTTTGGACTTCTAACTTATTCCTAACAAGCTAACCATTCTAACTTAAATTGGTAATTAATTGGAATGATGAGTAGAAGTCCGATATAGTTTCGGCCACGCGTGAGGATGCGGAGTCACGAGAGGTTGGCTCCAATTCCTGACTCTTAAACTGGTCCGCGGCCCAAATCCCTTAAGTGGGTAGCATCCCAGATTGGTGAGTCAAGTAAATCCCGGTGGTGGGACGGTGTAGTCCCCGGGCCGGAGGTCATTCCGACTTAACTTGAGTATGAGTAAGTAAGTAAGAATGAGTAAGTAAAGTAAATGGAAGTAAGTAAGTAAAGTAAGAATAAGTAACATGTAATGAGTAAAAGAGTAATAAGCATTCCGATTAACCCGGATGCGTAATTGGCTAACACGGTGAAGGTAAGTAAGTGTGTGTGCTACTGTATTGCTATCTCGAATTGTATGATGTATTGTATATGCATGTATGTTGTGTGTAAAGCATGTATGTATGAAATTAATGAACCGCATGTTTAGTGGACGTCAAATAGTCAGCGTGCCCTAGCTAGCACGCGGTATATGCGGAGTTCATGCGCAGCTTTTGCTGAGCCCCTTGGGGCAATGTTTTTACTACACGCAGGTACAAGAGAAGGATGACGGCTGTGAAGAGATGTAGCTAGATCCTTTTGTCTTCTTTTTGGATTGTAAACAATGAATTATGAATGGTGTACTAAGTAGTACACGGCTTTAGCTTTTGATAGCCGGTGTACCATGGGGTACACCTTTTTGGATATAGAAAAGATGGTGAATTGGTATAGATGAGTAGCTTGTAGAAAACTCATTCTTTTGGTAACTTCGAAATGTTGTAATCGAATATACTTTGAAATACTCGGTGATCTAGGATTGTAAGTATGTTATGCTTTTGGAATGAGTAAGTAATTGTAGTAGCTCGGTATACTTTGATCATCAGACCGTTACTGTAAGTAAGGTAAGCCTAGCTAGCCGTATGGGCGGTTAGCGGCGTTGTACCACCCTCCATAGTAAGTAGTAGTATTCCGCTGCGAACTGAAAGAATTAAGGGATGATTGGACGGTAAGAACAGGATTAGCGGTAGGAGTGTTACACTCCTGGCAAAAAGTCTATGCCCTAAGAACCAACTACCATGAAGAGCCTTAACAGGTGTGTCGACTTGGGTGACATCCCCAAGCTCCGCCAGAACGAATGCTAGAGGGTTGTTTGAGCGAGATTTACGGGATATGAAGATATCCTTTATATCACCAAACTTCGCAAACAACCTAGTTACTTGTGGATATACTCCCTCCGTCCTGAATTGACCGTCCTGTTTACTATTTGGATATGCCGTTTGATTTCAACTTTTAACATATAAGATAAATTAATTTTGAAAATTTAAGTTTTGCATATGATTCCTTACATGATAAACTATATGTTATAAAATTTAGTTTTATAAAATTATTTTATCTTATATGCTTAATATTAAAATAAAAAAATGTGTCATAAAGCAAACATAACCATCAATTCAGGACGGAGGGAGTATATGGATAAGAATCCGTCTAAATTGAAAGAGGTAATATACCGGCTTGATAGATTTTGACCAATAGCTTGTTTCCCCATTTAGAATGAGTATTTAAAAAAAAAACTAAAACTCTATATCTTGAAATACCTGCGAATGTTAAGTTGGGAAATATAGAGTATTATAGTGGTATGAGGAGGTAATCATTATTCTGGAACTGTTATAAAGTTATGAAACTAGTCTAATGATTAGTAATATTATTTGGGTTTAAGAAGGTTAAATTAATCATCGTATCTTTTCTTGTCTCTTTCTGATTATAATTACAATACACCCCTTTACCTTTTCCTGAATTATTTAAATATTAATATTCCATCCTTTATTGGCATTGCAACGATCACCTAATTTCTTTCAAAATTATTTACCCAATAATAATTTATTCATTTTAGATAAATATCTCTCCCTAAGATAACAACGGTCATCGTTATCTCTTCATCGATCTATTTTACTTCCCACCCTATTTTTATTCCATTATTTAAATTCCCTTCCTTCCTATTGGTCACTTGAAATTATTCTTTCCTCCCAAATAATTTACTATATTAGTTATATAATATATTTCCTTCCTAATTACTAATAATAGTCTATTTAAATCACGATCCGTGCTCCCTTCTTCTTTATTGCAACACTTCACGCTCTCACCTTTCCTAAAATATTAATCTCTCGCTTTGTCACGGTGTTCTTCAAGTCTCTTCCCTGGAGCCTAACTAGAATCTAGACTGGTAAGGTCTACTACCGGGGTAAGGTTTTATTTGTGATAAATTGTGGATTGGTGGATTATGATTGATGGTCATTATGTGTCTAGACCCCGAATTCGTGAACGGATGTTATCTGTGAGTCTGCTGTGCTGTTTTTCTGAATCGTTCAAATAATCAGGTAAATTCTATGCTCATAGTTGTTTTGTTGGCGTGAATTTTTGTTCATCAAAAGATATTTTGGAAACCCTAACTTGGGATAGGTGGATTGCAATTGTGTTCTATGAGTTATGAATTAATTGTGATATTTTATAATTGGAGATGGATTTTGTTTTGGGAGCCTTTCACTTGAATCTAATTACTTGTTGGGGCTCTGGGTGCTCCCTGATTTTACTTTGACTACTGGGGTTCTTGGTGCTCCCTGACTACACCTTGTTGGTTCTCTGGACCCTGACCATGAGTTGATTATTTGGTACTTTGTACACTGATTATATATTTCTTTTGCGCTACAAACAATGATTGCAGTTAAGCTTTATGATCTACTCTATGGACTAATGATTCATTAGGGGGTGTGCACACGTAAGGACTTAAGGTGAGGGGTATGGTGATTACAGTCCGTTCGTGACTGTTTGTGATAACTTGTGATTGTTCCTGTTGAAAGCTCCCATTAAAATTTTGGTTCAATATACGGTTTATTGGCGAATGAAGTATTTTATGAGACATTGTTGTTCGTATTCACTATTTGATCATTACAAAGGTTTCAAAATGTATTTTACATAATAAGGTAGAATTTACTCAGTTTCACGATTTGTGCGATCCCTTTCATGTTGTATATTGTTTTCTGATCGCGGGTATGAATTGCTGAAACATTATGTTTGAATTGCAACAGTTTGAGATACAATATTTTTAGTTACAATGGTTTGGAATTTATTTTTGTTGAATAATTCCTGAGCACTCAATGGATATTGAGTATGGCGATAACGTCCTGGTTAAATTGATTTTCCGCTACAGTTTTGAGTCAAATTAACTCTTGCTAACTATGTTCATAATATCATTCCATGGCAATTACAATTAAGTTTGAGATTATTAAGTGTTAATTCCAAAGTTGTTTCCGTTGTGTTTCTATGGTGACTTTTGCTATATATGCTTATAAGAATATTCACTATTTGTTGACATCAGTTTCGTAGCCATTCTGTATCTTCTTCTAACTCTGTTTTTGTTCTGATTTTTGTAATTCTGGACTTGTTCGAACGTTCGTATGTTCGGACAGGCCCCAAGAGAGTTTTATTTTTCAATGTTTGAGTGTGTCTGAATCTGTCTGGACAACATGCTAGGACAGGTCTGAGCTGTAAGTCTCGGTATTGATCCAAATTTACATGTTCGGACTAATTTTCGGACCACATATTGGATTTTTATCGGAACTTGTGTCCGAACTTACATGTTCGGACGTCTATATGTTTAACTCTCGACTTGTGTCCAAACATTAATGTACGAACACAAGTTCGGATGCTTTTACCTTCTATTTTCAAACTCTCAACTTGTGTCCGAACATCGTCCGGACACAAGTTTGGACACTCAAGATTTCTCAGTACGTTTTCTTTTTGGCTTGTGTCCGAACATCAACGTCCGCACACAAGTTCGGACAAAGCTTCTTTTTTTAGTTTTAGGACTCGTTTGAAGTCCGTTTTCAAATCCGTTTGTGGCGTTAGATTCGTATCGTAGTTTTCTATCAATTGAGGTAAAATCCAGGGTGTTACATATCTAGTCACTAAATTACTACTCTCTACGTCCTTTCTTGACCGTCTTGTTTACTATTTGAGTATGTCATTTGACATCAGTATTTAACATATGAGATAATATAATTTCACAAATCTAAGTTTTGTAATTGATTCCGTATGTGATAACATAATGCAAAACTTAATTTCATAAAATTAATTTATTATATGTTAAATATTGAAGTGGAAAAACGTGTTAAAAAAAGAAACAAGAAGATCAAAGTGGGACGGAGGTTGTACATGGGCTGTCTTCTAGCTGACTACCGGTCAAAGACCCTATACTGACTAGGAGCCACAAAGACTGTAATCGACCAATGGCTTCTGGGAATGCTCGCCGGCTATTTATGTTGTAGTTTTCGGTCAGTTATTACAACGGTAGTCGCTAGGGTTGACAATGGGTGACGGGTGCCCGTTTCACCCGACCATTCGACCCGTTAAAACAAGTGAAAAATGGGTGACAGGTGAAACGGGTGCGGGTGACGGGTCGGGTCGGGTGAACATTTTTCACCCGGTCATCCGACCCGTTCACCCGATCTGTCACCCGTATGTATTATTTTAAGTAAAAAAATATACTTATTCCATATTTGTTGAGATATTTTGGAAATATTTTGGTTAATACTCTATGTTTTGAGTATGTTGTTGACATTAGTTGATGTGGTATGTATTATTGAACAAATATAAGTGTATTTTTTTGAAAAATTAAGCTTATACAAGGTGTTAAAAAATAAAAATGTTTGTTGGAAAATTAAATAAAACGGGTGACAGGTGATGAAGTTAAGGGTGACGGGTTGGGTGATGCGGGTGAAAAATGGGTGACGGGTCGGGTGGAGCGTCACCCGACCCAAACTCAACCGGTTACCATCCCTAGTAGTCACTGGACAGCTATCTTTGTCCTTGCCTACTTTCGGTTGTCTTGTTTGTATTAAAAATGACTGTATGAAATAAAATATTGCCTACAAATAACCATTCTTTAAAAAAATTATAGTGAGATTCCTAGGTAATGTAGTATTTGCGTTTTAGGATTCTTATTTTTTTTTCATAAATTTGATATTTAAAGTTTTTTATCTGTTAAATATAATAAAGCTCAAATACTTACGACTTATTTAAAGTTACTCCCCGGTCTACCTTACCTACATTTAGAGGTTGAGTAATGTGATACTTGGTATATAGCTGAAGGGTTATGAACCGTTGTAAAAAAAGGGTATATGTATTTAAAACATCAAATAGAAAACACATAAGAGCATATGGAGGTTTGGTGATTCTTTTGATATACTCTTATAATTAATCTCAAAATTTTGTGTCTCTCGTGAGAGTGATCTCTAAGGTGACATATGTCTCGTGAGGCACGGGCATTGTTGAACATCAAGGGCTGGACACAGTTTAGGTATGATATGACTTAGGCCCAATTCTTTTGCAAAATTTAACTAAAAGTTGATATCAGTTGTCAGTTTAAGTTAGAAAAAGTAGAGAGAAAAAGTAAGTGAGATAAAATGTAAAAAGTTGATACGACAATTAATGTATGTGACATATAGAGAGAAAAAATGAGTTGATCAAATAAACTCGTTTTAATAATGCCTCAAAAGAATGAGGCAAGACACTTCTCGATCGATACTTATGACTAGTGTGTGTTGACTTGTGTGCATTCGGACTTAGCTTCACAACTACCATCCGTTTGTGGTCAGCTATGCAGTTATTAAAATAAAGTTAAGAAGAAATTGGAAACAACATTAAAATTGATATTAGTTATCAAAATAGTTTTCAAATGTAGTTGTTTAAATAAAACAAATGAGAACTTATAGAATCGGCGCAAAAATTAATAGCAAAACCCAAGAAAGTCCACATAATTCATTTAAATTGGCTTCCCTCAACTTGAGTTTTTCTATCTTTCCTTGATCTTGTTCTTTTGCACTTTTGCAACATTATTACTTAGTAATATAAGTCCATCATTATATCACACTCTTTAATATAGTTTCCTTCAGTAATAGAAAAATAACATTTTCAATATCTCCCGCGCAAAATATTTAAAGAAAGTCAATCGCAGTCGGTAGGTGGAATATTAACAATTTATATCATGTTTTCAAAATATTTATTTCTCGTTTGGAAGTGGACAAATACTGATCTGACATTTTTTTTTATATATGTATAACTACTTGCTTTATGTCATAAACGTAGTCCCATCATAGTACATGATTAAATTATAGAGGACACGTTGAATGACCAATATTTTTCCACGTTCGGCGTTTCTATGAAAGATAAGTACTCATAGGTCACAAGACCCCTACTTGGCAACGCCGATTGGGCATATTATACTACAATTAGTATTGCCAAAAGACTCTCATCTCGTTCTTATGTCTGACAGGGAAAATGACTTCACATGTTGCAGTGGGTTTCAGTATTAGAGGGTTAATTTTTAATTGCATTTAACTTATATCATCTAATCATTTTTTAACCCCATTCAAAAGAACACAATTCCAAAATTTAATTTTTTGAAGGCGATTTCCAAAAATAATTGTGACTGAACAAGGAATATATAGTAGCTGATATATTGGGTTCGTTTGGGACAGCCGCTGGGGGTTGCTGTTGGGTCCTGCTGCTAGAAATTAAGAAGTTGTCTGCTGATAGTTTTATAGAAGCTGTCAGTTGTTGGTTTTGGTGTTTGGTGGAACACCTACTGATGGTTTTAAAAAACATAGACAGTTGTTAGGTCTTGCTGCTGAAAATTGAGAAGCTGTCAGCTGATGATTTTGTAGAAGCTGTCAGCTGCTGATTTTGGGTGTTTGGTGAAAGCCTGCTGATTTTAGAAATTGAGAAGCTGTCTGCTGCTAGAAGCTGTTCCCCAAACGAGCTCATTAACTAGTTGAGATACATTTTAACGTGAAACGTAAATATGACATAACGGTGATAAAATTGTTAAATACTACTATTTTATAAGCGACAAAAAGGAATAGAAAATTTTCACGTCGACCGGCCGGTTCTAGTTGTGATTCATGGGAGGAAATATTTAGGGGGCGTTCACTTTGGGGTAATCAACAAAGGGAAACGGAATCATTCCCTTTGTGGTTGTTTGTTTTGTATTTTTAATGATTCCGTTCCCCCACTTCAGGTTTCAAAAACCCCCAATTCCCTTTGGTGATTCCCTCAATATCCCAGGGAAAGGTATTCCTTTCTCCCTCTTACCCCTATATCATCTTTAGCATAAACAAATATTAATATATATAATATCTAATTTATATAAATACTAATATTGATACATAATTTTTATAAATATTAATATACAATTTTTTATCTAATAGAAATACAAATATTTATTTATACTTTATATAATATATAAATATAGATATCAATATGAATATGAATAGAATATAATATTATATAAATGTTAATATATAACATTTATAATTTTTAAAATAATAATATATACTATATAATAATGAAAATATATTATATTTGAAAAAAATGACACATAATATATATAAAATATATTTAATTACAATAAAATTATAAATAATAAAATATATATTATTTAAATAAAATTAATATATATAATCATTTATACACATTAGTATAATTTAAATAAATATGAACAAATTATAATATATATATAATATTATAAATATTATTTATACTTTAAATGATATAAAATAAAATATATATATTGTTTATAAATTTAAATAAATATTAATATATTATATAAATATAAAAATATTTATATATATTATTTACAATTTTATTAAATATTGTTAAATAATATTATTTAAAATTTAAATACTATAAAACTAAATAATAATAATATATAGTATATATAATTTATATAAATATTTATTTATATTGTTTACCGTTTAAATAAATATTATATAATATATATTAATAAATATTTTTTATAACTTAAATACTACTCCTTCCGTCCCTTCTTGACCGTCCTGTTTACTATTTGGATATGTCGTTTGACTTCAATATTTAACATATAAGATGATATAATTTTATAAATCTAAGTTTTGTAGTAGATTCTTTAGGTAATAAACTATACATTGCAAAAATTAATTTTATAAAATCATTTTATCTAATATGTTTAATATTGAAGTGGAAAAACGTGTGAAAAAGCAAATAAGACAGTCAAACTGGGACGAAGGTAGTATAAAATTAAAAAATTATATATATAGATAATTTTTTAAAAACAATATACATAATATAAACTATATAAATATTAATATATGTCATTTATAATTTAAAAACTATTTATATATGCTATATAATTTATATAAATTAGTATATGTTGCATACAAATTAGATAAATATTAATATATTATTTATAGTGTAAATATGTATTAACACTTCTCTGTTTGGAACCAAACAACAACAAAGACACTCATTGAGAATTCTATTCTGTTTTCGTGTAGAATCAAGCAGACTTCTTGATTCGGGGGAATTCCTTTCCTTTCCTTTCCATTCCCTTTCCCGATTCTATTCCGTTTCCTTGCCTCGAAGTGAACGCACCCTTAATATAATGGATTTCACCCAAAAAAAAGTACGGAGTGTTTTTACCCAAAAGTTGTACTATATGCTTCAATTTATGTGTTTCCAGTTGACATGTCTTGGATTGTGCACTTGAACCGATAATTGTGACAGAATCCTATACATCACCAGAATCACTCTTATGCGCCACATGAAAATTACAATGGGCCGGAGTTATCCATGAGATAGAGTTTTGGAACTACGGTGTGAGCTCCTATTACCCAGATGTTGAGAGTTGGCGGCATCAACTCAGTATGTCCCTGGTTATTCTTACCCCGATATGTGGGCGGCACATTGTTAGAGCCTTTGTGGCTCGCACAGGGATGAGTTGGATTAGGGTGGAGATAAGAGTGTTGGTTAAAGAAAAGGAGTCAAAGTCCTTTAATTAGAAGGGGAAGAAGACTAAACCCAACTTCACCCTAACTTGCTACTTCTGTGGGGATGCACATTTTGCTACATCCTATCCTAAGCGAGCGAATATTTCTGCGCTTTTGAGTCCTCCTAGCGAGGGTGCTCGCAAGGATGTCGCCCCTTCAACTTTTGTTGGCTCTATTTTGCATCTGCCTAATTGGTCTAATGATCTGATCCGTAAGAACCCTTTGGGGTCTCGCTTCCGCGCAAAAATTTTCGGATTAAGGTTGGGCATTAATTACAATTGTGGTATCACATTGCCCATCCATGAGGTATATTGGGGAATTACAATGCCCACCCATGAGCTTTAAAAAATTACAATGCCCATCCATGAGGTATTAAGTAATTACAATGGTCACCCATAAGTTTATTAAAATTACAATGCCCACCCACCCATGTACTTATAAAAATGAGGTGAAAATCAAAGATCTTAGTAAATTTTACAATTGATTAATCAATTCAACTATGTAAAGTAATACAAAACCTAGATTACACTGCGTAATGTTAGAGTGATGAAGTGAAGAAAAACGTGCAAAAATTACGAGGAATCACATATATCATTTTATTTGATTTAATTTCTTTATTTTGTTATTTTTAGGCATGTTTCATTTATTTGACTTCTAAGTGGTCATATAAAATTAATTCAGGGTTTCTTTAATTTTTTTTTACCATTGTCTAAGTTGTTTGTTAAGGTAACCATTACTTTACATATTCGATTTCACATCTTTTTGATAAGTACATGGGTGGGCATTGTAATTTTCTAAAACTCATGAGTGGGCATTGTAATTCCCCAATACCTCATGGGTGGGCAACATAATTTTCCCTTATAATTAACATGATGCACCTAGCAGCATATCAATATTCAATACATAGTTAAAGAACCTCTGAAGACTTGCAAAGCAAGAGTGAAGACATACATTCAGATAAAGGCCGGCCAATCTTGGCTTAACCACTAAGGGTGCGTTCGTTCGGGATATTAATGTCCATAAAGCAACTTAAAGCACATTAATCAGGTTGGTGGGATTTGACTGGCCCACGATTTGTCTCTCTTTTTTCGCGTAACATCGACTTTAACATAAAGGCTCAAAAACCTGCGTTTGTAAAATAAGCTGATACCTGAACATGTGCAATTACACAGCTGCCCTTCATTTATTTCTAAATTTTCTTCATACAATCTCAGTTCCTCCTCCCTCATAGTTACTGGGTAAACAGTGCAGAAAATTGGACGCTGCATAGGGACAGCGAACACGTCCAATCAGGGACACTTTCGTATTTTGCCTACTAATAACGTCCTTATCTTTAAGCATTCCAACGAACAGGTTGTTTTTGGAACATGCCTTAATCCCACCTTTTACCTCATACATTAATGTGCGATTAATGGTCAACTAAATCAACCGGTGATGAACGAACGCACCCTAATTCACCAAAGTTCTGCACAACCTTTTGGCTAGGCCGGCTAACACATGGTTGATCTCTGGCCAAAACTCATGTTAAGCTTTGCATAATCCTACTAACCAACCTTAGTTAATATATCCCTCTTCCTGATCACTTATATATAAATATTGCACGAGTCGACACTTGCAACAGAATTATTCAGTTGGTAACCTACAATAACTCTTCATCTCACTTGTTAAGCATCGTCAGGAGTTTCCAACACTCCATATCATATTAACACAGCTTCCATGGTGAGGCGCAACTCAATCAGATTTTGTATTAATTAACACAAAGTCAAATATATACTCTAGTTAATCACTAATGGCATCCACACAACGTGAGCAATATTGGCATATTCGTTGTAGTCAGCCTTACACTTCATCGGCAAATTCTATTGTGCAAGCGTCCGTACAGGAGGTAGGAGAGGACACTGATTTGGCAGTCCCAGTCAGCTGTTGACTGGACTGTCTTGCTGACTGGGCTGTCTTTTTACTATATTAACTTTAAATAGTTATAATTTTTAATATATAAATCCAAAATGAAAAAAAATTATACCACTCTTCATCTAAATTCAAGCTCTTCAAAACAAGACCAGTCATGAATATGTTTTGATAACTTTGAAAAAAAACTATTTTTACATGTGTATGATGATACACTAAAATGATAATATGATTAATTAATTTTGATATTATGATTCATTAAAATTGATATTATGATTCATTAACTAATAAATGGTGAATTAGATAATAAACTTTGGAACCGATAAAATCATTATTGTTTTGTAGTGTATTATTATTGTTGTATGGTGTATTTTAAAACTTATATGACGAATCACATATTTTTCATACATACCAAATATTATTTTGTGTTGTATTATAGTGTAAATTTTTTATTCTTATATGTTTGCGATGATACACTAAAATGAAGATATGATTCACTAATTTTGATATTATGATTCATTAAAATTGATATTATGATTCATTAACTAATAAGTGGTGAATTAGATAACAAACTTCGGAACTGATAAAAATTATTATTGTTTTGTAGTGTATTATTATTGTTGTATGGTGTATTTTAAACCTAATATGACGAAACGCATATTTTTCATACATATCAAATATTTTATGTTGTATTATTGTGTAAAAAATTTTATTCTTATATGTTTGCGATGATACACTAAAATGAAGATATGATTCATTAATTTTGATATTATGATTCATTAAAAGTGATATTATGATACACTAAAATAATGTTATGAATCATAAGTCTCATTGATATATATGAATATATACATGTAATTAATATAAATTTTTAAAGTTCTCAAAGCATATCCATGTTTGGTCTTGTTTTGAAGAGCTTGAATTCAGATGAATAATGGTATAATTTTTTTTACATTTTGAACTTATATTTTAAAGGGAAAATTCATGATATACCCCTGTTTTCTTTCGTAATTCACAATATACCCCTATGATTTTCGTAATTCAACTTTACATATGCTTAAATGTTGTCCAAAATTGATGAAACTTTACATGGACGATGCTAAAGTGTTATATTTTTGGTTCAATATCAAATTTGAAGTTTTTTAAGCTCACATGTGACCTGTGGGACCCAATGTATATATGACTGCTCATTGGGTCCCACAGGTCACATGTGAGCTTAAAAAACTTCAAATTTGATATTGAACCAAAATATAACACTTTAGCATCGTCCATGTAAAGTTTCATCAATTTTGGACAACAATTAAGCATATGTAAAGTTGAATTACGAAAATCATAGGGGTATATTGTGAATTACGAAAGAAAACAGGGGTATATCATGAATTTTCCCTATTTTAAAAGATATAATAATTTAAAATTAATATAATAAAAATAACTCATTCAGCAGCTGACTGAACTGCTGACTGGGTGCCAACTCATACCGCCGCGCACCGAAATTGGACGCGGACGGCTGCACCATCGCACGTCTGCACTTCATCAGACTAGCTGTCCACTAGCTCATTATTTTGACCTTTCTCGTGGTTCACACAAAAAATCTAGCTACCGATTTTCCTCCCATCTGTGATATTTTTGCGTGTGCTTAGATTAGGTCCGGTTAGATCGATGAGGCTAGCTTATTATATATATATATAAACATTTGTTTAAGCAATAAAATATGATGAACCCTCGATGTTTATCCTCAGAAAAAGAGGAGAGGGGAGGACAAATTAACCTTGTGTTGGTTGGACATCACGATAAGATTAACATACACAGGAAAAATGAAATCAATAATTGCCTTTTTGGATGTAGATAACTTATCTAACCCATATCATAATAGTCGATCGGTAAAACAAAAATGAACACGTTTTAAAGGGAGGTGATGTACAACAAATAATGCCACTTGAGGTAGTTAGAGAGAAAGGGAACATGAATCTAGCGTACACTGCCAATAATGATCAACATTCAAACCGAAGGAAGCAAAGGTTTGAAGTTGTAACGTGCGGTAGCAACTAGCTAGCTAGCAAGGACATTCAAGAAAGCTATTGTTCATTATCAGACCCGGTTCTTTTGCACACCGTTCAGTTGGTTTATGTATTATCAGTTGGATTAATCATCTCAGTTCATTCTTTTACAATCAGCTATCAGTCAATATCAGCTAATATCAGCTATCAATATTGTTATTAAATTCAAATTGTCTCTCATGTTCAACTGGTTTAATATGTTTGACTGGGTTGACCAGTTTAACACATTCTTTTACAATCAGCCATCAGTTAATATTAGCTAGTATAAACTGTCAGCTAGATGCATGGATCAATTCTCGTCACTCTCTTTAATTTAGTTCAGCAATTCTCAAACTATTATATAGGTCGAATAACTTACTATAATACGAAGTAGTATAAGTTTACAATGAGGACGTGTAAACTATAATCTAAGATCTTGGCAATTAGATCATATCTTCTGTTGTAGATACAACAGCTAGCTAGCCTCATCGATCTAACTGGACCTTATAATATATATATATATATATATAGGTAGCTACAGCATATGCCTAAAAGTCCTTTTGAGTGCCCTTAAATGGTGTATAGAAGCGAGATGCCACCTACCAACTCGTTGTAGTATTGCCTAGGCTACATTGATTATGTCGGTTATAGCGGTTGATCATTTTTTTTTTTTGATAATTGGCTGGTTGTCCAGCTTACATAGCAGTACTGAGGCATGAATGTCTTTCCCGCTTAAGAGCACTTTAAAGAAAATACAAAGAACAAAACACAAAAAACGAAACAACGTTACTAAGAGGAACAAAATCAAAGTAAGCGCAGCTGGTTAGCCTTCACAGACTAGGTGAGCTGGTAGACTATGAGATCCTTTCTAACCCTACTAATCTTACTAACTGAGAGGGACCCTTAAATCTACTTGGCCTTCTTCTTGCCCCTCGTGGCCACCTTACTAACTCGTGAAAACTTGCTAAATCCTAAGGGTCCAGCCCCACGAATTCTCTTGCCCTTTTCTTTAGATATACTCCTAGAGCATCTATCAGACTCCTCTTTTGACTCTTCACTCTCGATGTGACAACTCCGGCGAACGCTCGCTTTCTGTTCTCGAATGATCTCTTCATAATTGGATAGGGTCAGCTTCTCGTTAGGGACGGTGCATCCTAGCTGTTTGGCAAAGATGAGAGTTTGTCTTGCTTCCTCTCTAACAACTGCCTCCTCAGGGTCATCTCCCAAAATGGAAGGACCTCTAACTGGTTCGAACCCAGGGGGAAATTCCGGGTCCTCGAAAAGGCTCCTAAGGCCAATATCATCCAAGTCATCCTCCATCAATTGAGTCTGAGGGCCAATCGGCTCAGACCCCGGCCTACTAAAATCTTCATCAGTAGCCCCACCATTCTGGTCAATATTGACCCCCATATCGTCGCCATAACCAAGCTTATCGATCCACTGGAAATTTTTCTCCACCCCTCCCCTGTCCTTGTTGATGATATCCTCCATAACTGGATCCGGTCCTGAGATATTACCACTAGGTGACCGGATGATTATTGGCGCCCGGCCACCGCTCCCCATAGTCTCTTGAACAGGGTCCTCGCATACCCCACCATTCACATTCTGTGCATGAGTGACAGGGGCCGACTGCTCTCGACCTCCTAGATACCAGCCCGCGCCAGGATTGTAAGGCCAAGAGCCCCAGCCCTGCAACTGACTATAACATCCGTACGGATCATAGCCATGCATCGAGTGAGATGGCCAATAGCCCACGCCTGGATGAACCCAGCTTTGGGATGGGCTGGGCACATTGCTCCAGTAGCCGACCGGCAACCCATACCAAAAGAAAAAACCTCCACTATCAAAAGCACCACTTGCTTTATTCTCTTTAGTGCATGCGACTGTAGCATACCCAGCTGGAGAAAGCTCCTCGGGTGAGTAGCATCGTGGCCGACAACAACACATACCCATAGTTTGAGGCCTTGCTTGATTGTCACGATTCCCCAAAGCCGTCGTCTGCGCATTGCGCCCCTCCAAACACGCGCCACCAGCCACCCCTTCAATACCCTCCTGCGGCACCGCACCGCTACCACCTAAGGCGCCTCCATCTTCCCGCACACCTGCATTTGGCGATGAAGACTCAGTAACAGGGGGGCAGTGTGGATTGTCACATTTCCCACCGGAGTTCTCTGCTTCGACAATACTCCGGCACCATCCGAGGAAGCCTTCTCCTCATACTTAGCTTGCCGCGCGAAAATCTTATGGCCCAAGAGTACCCGCCTGTGGACCTTGTTCACCGCCTGCTGGACATGGAAGGGGCTGCTCATCTTTACAAAAGCAAAACTCAGCTTGTTGTTAGACCGTCGTTTCCTCGAGATGAAGATTCGTCTAATATTCTTGTCCATTCGAAGCAACCATCGGAGGGCTCGCGCATCAGTATCTCTTCGAAGATTATCTATGAACAGAGAACACTCATGGTCTTCGTCATCGGCGCGCTTCCCAGCCGATTCCTCCTCCACTTGACTGCTCACCAGGTTGCGCAGTGGAGTTCGTCGGGAAGAAACCGCCGGGTTACTGACCATCTTCAGGGGAGGACCAGCTTCCCATCGTTGCCTCAGCGTCTCTCTCCGCCTCCTCTCGCAAGCACAGCTCCTGCTTCTCCTATTACTCCGGTGGCGATTCCGATACTCATTACCAGAGTGGCCCCTCGACGTGCGACTTCTCCGGCTCCAATACCCTTGACTGCTACGTTGATGACGCCGAGTATAGTGAGACCGGAAGTCTCGTCCATGACGTCGTCGACCTTTCCGTTCCTCACTTTCCTTTTCCCTCTCCCTCTCTCTCTTCCATTAGTTTTTATAGCAGTTGATCATATGAGCAGTTGGTTAAAAATAAAGTATGGTGACCATATGAGGATGAATGTTTATTTAGTTGCCGACTTTGGACGAAATACCGGGTGGTTTGCATCGTATATTACATATCTCAACTCATCTCTTCATCAGGTGCCTAAATTAGGTTTGGTGAGCATATCTACCGGCTTGAATCTTTTCTCAGTAGTAACTGATCTGGTAGGACAAAGTCAAAGGTATAGCGATTGATGAATTCTGTCGAAATCAACGAAAAAGAAACCCACCGCTATCGATCTATTACCCATTGGCATATTAATTAGGCAATATATAAAATGAGGGGGTCTATATAGCTAGCTATATCCCGCCTCTCATTCATCGTTAGCTGTCTTTACATGCACCCCACTGAAATGTGAAAGTCCCGTGCTATGAATCTGTTAAGGCATAAGTTGAAAATAAGATGTCGGTGTATAATTGAATTTGTCACAAAGTAAGAATAAGAATTCGAAAACTATGATAATGAGAACGAACTAAAATTTTTTAAGAAAGAATTTATAATATTTTATTAACTTCCAAACAGGTTGATTGGTGATTACCAAGTTTAAACAAAAATGCTAATTTTCACTTTTGATCTCAATTAATTTTTTACATTTTCAACTTATTTCAAGGAAGTTACTGACTCGAGGTTTTCCAATAGATCAGTCTATGGACTGAGGTTTATTATTGACTGGTCTGTAGTGAATGAATTGTTCAGTCCATAATTGTACATGTTCGTTCGAGCGGTGAAGCGAACCGGCCCAACTGGTACTACCCTTTTCCAATCCTGGATTGCGTTTACGGCTCAACATTTTTCTGGTTCACACCCAAGGCTGATTGAAATGAAGGCAATGCCGCAGTCACTACTAGAAAGTTGTTCATTAGTAACAAAAATTTAACAACAGATTAGAATTTGTTACCAAAGTGAATAATTAGTAATGAAATATTAATGAAATACTAATGAATAAATTTAGATAAAATTCACCTACAAAAATTACTGAAAAATTTATATTTTGTTAGCAAAATTAATAACATAAATGATAATCTCTAAGTAATTAGTGACGGAATAATAATCCCTAACAAATTACTAATAAATAATAAAAATTAATTACTAATTACTAACGAATTTAGTAATCCATTACCAAATTACATAAAACTTTTTTTTCTTAATTGAACCAATTATTAATAATTTTATTTTTATTACCAAAAGCCAACAAATACAAACTTACGTTTACGATTACTAACAAAAACCTTCTTACCTCACCAATTACCAATAAAATTTACAAACTGTTTCTCAATTTCAAAAGCGGTTCTCTCTCGTTAATGTCTACTTTTTCCCTGCGCTACTCATTCTTCCTCCGCTACTACTTTCTTCCTCAGCTCTGCAACTCTCAATCCACTCTCCATTATTCTTCTCGTCTTTCACGTACTGCGGGGGCGTCATTTTGAAAACAAAGACCCGAGGCTCTTCTCTACTACCAGTACCAGATCTAGGTTTTTTCATCTTCAACGATTTGGGCTCAACCATGGATGTTTGGGTATGTCATTCTCTATGCAAATATCTTGACATTTCTCTAGTTTCTACTGCTTCTATTTTTCACTTCTTTTCTCATCGTGAACACGATTGTTCTTCTGGTGTTGTAAATTGATGGTTTTGCATCTCTTCGTTTCGTTACTGCAGTTTGTTCTGTCATCTTGGATCAGGGGTAGCTGTATTAACTGAGACTTTTTAAGTTATTTCATCTTGTATTCTCAATGCAGATCTGTACACCTTCTCTGTCGAGATATGCTAGTCAGAGAAGCTAGTTTAAGAACGGAATTGACATCTATAATTACTTGTTAAAATGCAAGTGCGGTGCTGAAATTTTATACTCTATCGTGTTGTGTTTTATGTAGAAAATTTAAGTTTGAATTGCTGTGGTCCATCCCCTCGCTTGCTTGCTCTTCTTCACTCTCGTTCTATATCTGGCAGCTCCGCACCAGAAATCCTTCGCTGGAAGACAAGTTTTAGTTCTCCGTCTTATATATCTCTCTCTGAAGTAATCTTGCCATCAATATAGTTGTTCCTTTACACTCGCAAGATTGGACATCACCTTATATTCTAGTTTTCAGAGTTTTGGAGTTTAGGTGAACCGTTCTAGTTGATGGATAACTATAATTTTGTTGAACAATTGATTTCAAGGGATTGACCTTGAACTCTCCAATTTCGTTGTTGAAGGTGAAATGACCTGCTAATTTTCAATTTTCTGAATCATGAATGCTGCTTCTAACTGTGTAATTTGTTCGGATTATTTTCGCTTGATTACTGTACTGCATTACAATTAATCAGGTGAAACTTCTTAATTCAGATTATCTACTAGGTGAAATTACGTAGTCAGATTATTGTTTGCCATAGATAAAAGACAAACTTTGCTGAAAAAAACAAAAACTAGTGAACTGAGAAGAATAGCAGCATAGTAGCATAATTATCTTTCTTCTTCTCTATTATGGTTCTTGTCTGCTACGGCCACCTTCCCTTTCAATGGGAGCTATTACCATTGTTATGTCTTTGATTGGCAATATTGTGTATCTATCCTCCCTTATCTTTTGAATACTTGAAAGGTGTATATATCCAGCCTAGGCTATGGGATTTCATTGAAACGTTCTCCATTTCTATGCATAGTTATGAAAATCTTAACTTTATTTTAAGATATAGCCTCATTTCGTGAGAGCATACTCTAAGGATCTCTGAACTTATACTGGTTTGAATCCACTTACCTAATGGAGGTGTGATCTAATAAATGTACTTCTACCTATTGACAGGTATTACTCAATTTATGGAAATGCCGAGAAGTTAGCAAATGAGATAAAGAAAGGAGCAAAATCTGTTATAGGTGTTGACTCTAAACTGTGACAGGTAAATAGTTTTTTAATTGTTTTAATTTCATGTTTCAATTTGTAGTCTTGCGGAATTTATTCCCATTGTAGTTTAAATATATACAAAGATAAGACATCTTATACTGGGAGGAGTTCAAGGTATTAAACTCAATCCAAAATTATATGTAATATGTTTTTCTGTTCAATAACAATTTTTTAATACTTTATATCTTAGAAATCTTTCAAGTGGAAGCATCCTGATAATGAAGTTAGAAGAATATGGAATTCTCAAGCCTCTGCAAGCTATTCCAATGCACTCTCTACTATGAGGACAAAGACCAAAAAGAAACGTCGATCAATCCATCAAGATATATGGGATGCATGGAATGAGAAATGGAAGGATCCAACATATAAGGAGATATGTGAGAAAAACTCCAAAAATCGACGAACTGAGGCGGCTGGACCTGGGACTGGCATATCTTGTCACACTGGCGGCTCGCGTTCCATGATTGCTCATCACAAAGTATTGGTATGTTTTTAGAATTATAAAATAGTGATTTAGCTTCTGCTTCGTTACCTTGGTCCACAAATGATTTCAATGCTGAAAGTTGCAATTTTCTGTAGTTGCCTCAGTTTAGACAATCTGTTTCCAGTATTTGCTTTAGATTATTATTCCTATATGCTTGACAGATAAGAGTTTGCTGCGATGATAGGTCCATTTCATTTGTAAATTAACTCATTCTTGTTGTTGGGTCTTAATCGATTTATCTTGAATTGAAGGTTCATACTTATTAGAGTCAATCTCTTTTAAATGAATGACATATCAGATTGTTGTGGGTATCCTTTGTATGCATAAGTTAGTGGTAGGAACGTGTTTTGGATTTATAATATTGTTTTTTTGAAAAGCAATGATAACAAATTGTCGTAGTGGAAGTGATCATAATGAGGATGATGACGGTGAACCCAAGCTAACTTTCTGCTCCTTTTTATCATTTTTCCTTTTCTTGTATTTTAAGCCATGCTTTTTCATAGCACAGGATTAAAATAGAAGTACCCTATCTATATGCTGCTAGATTGCGTTGTTAGTGGTCTTGAATTCTGTATCTATATGTGACAGATATATAGAGTTTGCGAAGGGATTATTGATCAGGGTGTTTATGATACGTTTGGTAATGTGAATAGCTCTTTTTTTGTTAGCCAAGAACTATTGATGTTGGCTGGAGACTAGAGAGTACAGAAAAAAAAATTAAACTGCTAGGACGGGTACACTTTTTTTCAGTAAAAGGGGTCTCTGTCTCAAAAACATTATCTGGTGTGAGGCATCATGTTGTTGTTTGCTCTGCTACCCAATTTGCACAATTGCTGTTTCTTTTTAGGAGTTAGTACTGCTGTAATCTGAAGCATCAAAGTCTCATGAGTGGTGCTTTGTTTGTATGTTCTGTTCTAGTCTTCTGGTATATAAAGTACATGTTGAAAAGATTCAAAGTCTCATGAGTGGAGTGATTGCTATTTGTATATTGACCAATATAGTCCACTGTATCTTGTTAAATAGACAGAGAAGAATGGACAGCCTCCCTCTGCAATACAGCTATATGCAGCCACTCATATGAAGAGAACGGCTGAAGGAGAGGTTTGGATTTGTGAGAAATCAAAGAAGGTGGCGGTAAGTGAAAATAAAATATAATTAGTATGCTAAATTTTTCAAGCTTAAATTGATATTTCTTTATGATAGTGAACTTTTATGTTTTTTGTCAAATAGGAAAAATTTGACCAAATGCTTGCTGCCTCACAAGCAACAGAGACAAGAGATGATGGTTCTGAGAGGATTGAGGTGGATGAAAACAAAATTTTCTTTGACGCTGTCGAGGGGAATGTAAAGCATTGGGTATATGGATTAGGATCATGTGGTGCTGTATATTACCCTGAGTTATTCCCTCGTGGAAAACGAGTTAACCGGGCACAAAAAGATATTTGTAACACGGTGGAATTCAAGAAAGCTGTGAATCAGGTGAAAGAGGACATGACAGCTGAGCTGAGTGCGTATAAAGCTCAAATGGATGCAGAAATGGCTATTTTTAGACAACAAATGAGTGAGATGATGATGGGAAGGAATGGAGGATCCACATCTGCCACCTCTAATGCTTATTCTACTTCAAGCTAACCGGGTTATGACTTGATGAGGGATATATTCTTTGATTCTCTGTTTGTTCTGTTTTAATTAGTTAAAGAAAAGATGAGACTTGTGTTAACAGTAGGGAAGAACGAAAGCACCCCTGGTGTAGTGGATATTATATAATGTGAAATGGTGAATGCTCAAAAAAATAAAAGGAGTGGATATCTGATTTTCAAATTTAATGTTCTTGTTCCATTATCTATTATCTTCCCTTTCCGTTGGAAATATTTAAGTGTCTCGAGATGTTGGCGGAGGAAGTATATGGCAGCCTTGAAACAAATTTTCCCATATCTTGCATTGAATGCTCTACTGCAATTACGTAATCTTTAATAAAAACATAATCTTTTCATTTTACTTCAAAATACTTATTAATAATATTTATAATTAAATCTTGTTTAACTAAATATGAACTAAATTTTTATATTTAAAACCTAAATATATTTAAAAAAACAGATATATTAACATATAAAAATATTCTCTAATACTAAACGCTAGCCAATGTATTTTTTAAATAATTAGTTAAAATATTACAAATAATTTGAATTATAATGTAATTTTGTTTTAATTAATTAAGATGTAGTTTTATATTGATTAACAAATTTAAACTTTTACTGATATATAACATACCTTATCTTTAGTCATTAAACCACAACGTGTATATATACATACTTTCCTCCTCCAAAATCCCTAAATTAGAAGCTACTCTGCATCGGCAGAACAGACGTGAAGAAGAGAAGCACAGAATGGCGACCAAGGAGAAAAAGCCGGCGAACCCCTTGAGCGAAATCAAGATCCAGAAGTTAACGGAAACAGCTCGGAAATATCATCCATCTCGATAATGTCTTCAATAAACGCCCGGTAAGTATATTTAGAAAGCTTAACATTCTTAGGTTACCCAAACTTGTGGGAATCCGTCCTGTTAGGCGATTGTGTTTGAGATCAAGTTTGTTTAGAAAGCTTAGGCTTCCAGGCTTCCAAGTTCACGAGGAATATTTCCCGAAACTTGATTGGAACTGATATTTAGAACTTGCAAGTTGATCGCTTTCCCCAGCTCTGGTGGATTTCTCCATAGAATTGTTTGGATGACAGATAAAGGTAGGTTAATGATAAACGTTTGCCGAAATCGTCCTGTTGTTGCCGCTGGATTAGTAACTAGAAGATCTAAATTATGCTTAGGTGAACAATTTCTCTGGTTCTCTAATTTTTAGCATCCACCAGTCAAGGATGTATCTCAATATAGCTCTATTCCATCTTAATCCAAGTTGCTTTGTACTATGCACGGTGTTTAAG
Organism: Limonium bicolor; assembly: GCA_023374045.1. Classification (NCBI taxonomy): domain Eukaryota; kingdom Viridiplantae; phylum Streptophyta; class Magnoliopsida; order Caryophyllales; family Plumbaginaceae; genus Limonium; species Limonium bicolor. The sequence continues at coordinate 690,451 of CM041779.1, read as the reverse complement.
AGTTGGTATCCATTCCACAGAATTATTCTACTCTTTAATTTCCTCACTTTTTTTAAGAGTTGCCATTATTGAATGAATGATTGTAGTACTTTTGTTCTGATTTCTCTCACTCACATGTGTGCATAAAATAGATCTCATTGTTTTGCAAAAGCAGGAAAGGGACGAATGTAATTATTAGTGAGTTGACCCACAGCCAGTTATAATCTCTCATTGAGCATTGAGCTCAAGGTCTCAAAACATGAATGTGATTACTTTTCTTTTCTTTTCTTAGTTGCACTTATAAATAAGAACAATAACTTATTCCACTATGCTAAATCGATCCTTTGTACAATAGCGTTTATGGAACTTTAGATGTAATTATCTGTGTTCCAATCCTATTATTGTTCCTCTGTGTACACTCTGGAGCTCAACAGAGTGGTTCATGAGATCTTTTATGACATTTTTATACATTCAGAAATGTTTTCTCCAAGGTCACAAGTATTCCTTTCTGTTATATGTGTCTACTTGATTAATGAAGCTTCTTGTTGGACTTATTATTCTGAACTTTCTTATTTGACAGGTACATCAATGATGATACAACAGTACCAATGTTACAAATGCTAAAAGACTCTGACCAGTCAACATTTTTGGTTACAAATAGGTAGTCTTTCTATCATGCCTTGCAAAATTCACATTAAAGGTAAGTGTTTCCATTGAAGTAAGTGTTTGTTTGTGCGTGATATTATGATCCTGAATGAGCAGAATAGTAGTAGTGACTTGCTCTGCTCATATTATTTGTTCACTGTGGATAATAGATTTGGTTTAGTATGAGACTTGTGATCTTTGTCTGGTCAAAATTGAGTTCGAATCCGATTCCTAATTGTCAGCCGTGAGTGAATCCTATATTTTGCATGAGCATACATTTATCCTAGGAGTGGGGCAAATCCAGTCGTAGATTTAGTAGTGGCACATTTAATTAATGCCTCATTTCCTGCAACAATTTTCCGAAACTGCTCTTTCAGCTGTGTAGGTCTAACCTCAAACTCTATATAACTCAAACTGAACTTGTATGCTAACCTCACACATGTATTGCAGCATGCTATTGATCAGTAAGTTTGCTTTTCCATGTACGCCTAAGAAGGTGATTTCTTTATACTTTTGTTTTGCAGTTTGTGGGATTATGCAAATGTAGTAATGAATTTTCTCTGCCGACAACATGCTTCCGGCTGCCATACAAATTCCAGATTTGATTGGCTTCAGTATTTTGATAGCTGTTCATCTTTATAGTCATAATACATGTGTGGAGGATGAAGAGGAGGAGGAAGAGGATATGCAGCATCAGATTTTTTTCTCTTTTATGAATAGATCAAATGTATAAGAATTTAAACAGCACTAACATTTAGTTAGTCCCATCGCTTATAAATCATGTATATTCTTCAAATTCATTCAATAAAAATTGTGTCTTTCCTCATTTTTATCTTTCATTAATTACCGAAGAGATTGCCAATGATGAATTAATCCAATGAGCTTAAAATTGTATATTTCCTAATAAAAATTGTGTATGCCGGAAAATTATCAATGGTATTATTTCCTAATTGTATTTTTCAGTAATTACCGATGAATTTATAATCTGTTGTTAATTACCAATAAATTATATTATCTCGTTATTTTTTGACGAATGCTAAGTTTTCTTGGTAATTACCAACCAATTACTAAGTTTTTCTATTTATTCTAATTGGCAACAGATTAACATTTCCCTTAGAAATTAGTAATGAATTTAGTTTATGAATTGTAGGTAATTACCGATGAATTAATGATTTCTTGTTAATTGTCAAGAGATAGTGAGTTGTCAATAATTACCGACAAATCAAAAGTTTACAGGTAATTGGCAACGGATTATCAGTTTCCCAAGTAATTAGTAACAAAATATGGTATATGTCTAAAAATCTGAATTGACAACGGATTCAAATTTTCATTAGAAATTGCCAACGAATTTAGTTTATTCATCACTATAATTTAACGACGGAGATTTCGCCGATGAATAATTTTTATCGGTAATTCGTTACTAAAACTAATTAGTGACGAATTTTAGCATTTTACCAATGAATTATTTCGTTGTTAATTGCCTTTTTTTTAGTAGTGAGTGGGTGGTGGTGGCCAGCTGGGATTAGAATTTTACTACTCCCTCCGTCCCTAATTGACCTTCCTCTTCACTATTTGGACTTGTCGTTTGACTTCAATATTTAACATGTAAGATAATATTTTTATAAATCTAAGTATTGCAATGGAATCTATATGTGAAAAACTATATGTTGTATAAATTTGTTTTATAAAATTATTTTATCTTATATGTTAAATATTGAGGTGGAAAAACGTGCCAAAAAGCAAACAAGAAGGTCAATTAGGGACGGAGGGAGTACAAAAAAACTGCAGGCACTATAATAGACGGGTACTGTAATTATATCAATGATCATTCACCAATCCAAACAACACAAGTTCATTATTATACATTTTTGATCCAATACCAATAACACATCCTAACCAAACTGTGGTGAATCAATTCAAAACCCAATTACAAGCAATAGAGTTCAGCCCAAAACTATCAGACAACGATTGGGTATAATAATCAGCTGGAGACCAACAAGACGATCTTGGTGGAGATGGTGAACTTGACGTTTGTGATGACGATGATGATGAAGTGGAAGGCGATGATATAGCTGCAGGGTTAAGTATTCTCATAGGTACTACATCCTCTAACAACCCCTCATGCGCTTTTCCTCCCAGTTGCTCTTGCAAGGAAAATGGGTCATTATATATTATTGGGCTTTCATGGCCCAATTCTGATTCCGTCTTCCCCATATCTGGTACGATTACGTCTCGTGTCTGTTCCGGCTCTGATATTGTAGTCTCATTTGAGAGATTATCAAGTTGGGAAATAGTAGTAGTAGTACTGCTTGAGATCTTCCTCTTGTTGGCCTTTCGTTGGTTATGGGGTGGTGGTTTTTCGTCTTGATTATTGGGGGTGTTGATGAGGGAAAACGGGTAAGTGAAGTGTAAGTGGAGTCCTTCGTATGTAATTAAGAGTGTTTCAGAGTCATCTGTTGATCTTTCCACTTGCTTCTTAGCTCCGCATCTTGGATTTGTGCACTTGTAGTAACTTCTATTGAGAATAAATAGTTGAATAATTAATAAGATGATTCATGCAAGGACATACTTTGAAATATTACTATTGAAAAAACTAATTAATTATAAGGCTCTATCATTTTTTTTAGTGTATAATATTCATGAGCCGGGGAATAACTTTAGATTTACTGTTTGACCTTAGTTTTCATACTATATTACCAGAATAATTAAATCCAATCGTGCATGAAAGTATTGTTTCTAATTGTTATATAAGAGTTCAAATTGTCACGTGGTCGTCGAAGAAGGTGTGGGTGGAGACATTTATTACGCGTATCTGATACATGGCATATAGGTTCATGTTTATAAATAGACGTCAGACTTACTTGCACGTAATAGACAACCAATTCGTTAGAGACAATAACGGAGTACATGATTAAATTCGTGTTTCAAGTGATGCAATTAATAAGGGAAATATATAGCTAAGCTAAGATAGGGTAAATAAATACATATATTTAGCTTTATTGAAAGGGATAGTAAAATTATAAAGGCGATATATCTCTATCTATATAGAGATGGATCATTGGTGGGCAGTTTATATTAATTAGTTAAAACCCATGTCGTTCAAATATTATTTCATTGTCGTGTATGATTTTGACTTGTCTAGTGAAAATTCAACAGACTGTATACATTGATCAATTGCAGCTGTTAGAGAAGTGTATATTAAGTAAACAGTTAGCCAAGAAATAGTACATTATACTGAAATGGTAAGCATTTCTGCTACAGTACTATGAATGATGGTTTACTTCTATTTAAATGAAAGTGATAGAGGGTAAATTAAAAATAACTTATGTATATAACATGCTCCCTCCCTCTCGAGTTATAATATAGTAGTACCATAAGATAATGATTTTCCCAATGATGTGGGAAAACTTTGAATGTCGTCATGTCAATGCAGAACCATATATATATATATATAAACAACAGTTTACGACATTCTCGCTCATATATTCTGGGTGTGTTAGAATTAGGAAAGGGAATGGAAAAGAAACGAAAGAAAGAGATTTCCATAAAAAATTGTTTGGTTTTAACTTATAAACGGAATAGAATTATGTATCATCAATATGTTATTGTTTGGTTTTGAATATAAGGAAATTACCATTTTTTTAAAAAAAAGTTATACTTGTTTTAGTAATATTTTTTGTTCCCAAATCTCAAAATGATCATCCATGTTCATCAATTTCATAAACATATTGATAGTTAAACAAAATATAAATTAGAAATAATCTTAATTATATATTTAGTAAAAATATAAACACTTTAATCAAAATAAAAAATTATTAATAATATCAATTATGTTATAATTCAAAAATATTTACAAATATTATAGATATTTATCTAATAATACATTAGATAATTTTAATATTTTAAGAATAAGTTTATATGTTAGTATCTTATTTTATTTCTCAATATCTTTTGGTGTTAGCTAAAATAATTTAGTTCACATTTAATTAAATAATATTTAGTTTACTTATTAGTATTTTCAATAATATAAGGTTACTAAAATAAAATAAAATAACATTTTTATGAAAGTGAACTGTTTATGGTAATGAAATAATTAAGGGAAAATTCACGAGATACCCTGTTTTTTTCGTAATTCACAATATACCCCTGTGATTTTCGTAATTTAACTTTAAACATGCTTAAATGTTGTCCAAAATTGATGAAACATTACATGGACGATGCTAAAGTGTTATATTTTGGTCCAATATCAAATTTGAAGTTTTTTAAGCTCACATGTGACCTGTGGGACCCAATGAATAGTCACATATATATATATTTAATACATATTAATATATTCATTTATTTCATATTAGTAAGTTTTTATATATTTTATGGTATAACTTTTAAATCTAAAATTTTGTTTTGAATATTATTATATGTAATATTTAATACATATATATATTATTAAATAGAAATATTTAGTATATAACACAAAAAACTAAATAAATCATTGTAAATATTTTATTTAAGATAAAACATCTAAAATATTTGTTCATACATAAATTGTTTACTTTAAATTTTTAATTCTTAAAATATTTATTTAAATTAAACGTTGTTTGAAAAAACAATGATGAGTTACGTGGTGGGAGAGAATGATGGAAAAGGAAGGAAAGAGAATACTATTCCCCATGATTTCAGGGGGATGGGTAAGAAGAGAAATGGGGCCGGGGTTTTCAAAACTGGAAAGAGGAAAAAGATAATCATTAAAAATTAAAAACAAACTATCACAAAATTTCCTTACCCTTTCTTAATTACCCTTAATATAAAAGGGGTAGTGCCATTGAAATGAAGATGTGGGCATTATTCATGCTTAATCCCCTTTGTTTAACTCAGGTGTTAATTTAAAGTAATAACAGTTTTTTTTTTTTTTGGAACAGGTTAGCTGATAATAATAAAAGCTATAGGTTAGGGTATGGAGATCGATGGTACCTTGGGTTAGGACTATTCTTGATGGATTTTTGACCATACTTCCTCCATTTATAACCATCATCAGGCAATCTATTGCACTTTATTCTCAAACAATATTTGTGTTCTATCTTGCTCAAACTCCTCTCCAATACCGAAACCCTGGACATAATTAATAATCATATTAATGTATAATCAAATTACATACGTAAACCAATAGAAGCGATCGAACTCAATTATAAATGTGGTTGAAAATGCAAAAAGGAAGATGTAGCTAGTCAGCTATAGGGAATTAATTAACTAAAACCTGGTAAGTGATGATGATGCATCGTTGGTGGTACTACTGATCAATGGGCAGCCGGAGGGAGGAGATGATGATGAGTAGTGGTGGTAGCAACAGCAGTAGTAGTACTAGTTGCAGCGGAGATAAGGGATAGTGCAGTCTCAATATCACTTATTGTAGGACCTGAGTAAATATAGCCACCTTCAGAAGCTACTGGGGGAGAGGATTTTCGGTTGTTATGGTGGTGGTGTTGATCATGGTCACTGCTGCTGTTGCTGCTATTGTCACTGGTGATTTGTTGTGGGTAGTTCAGAATCAGATCTGTTGTGGTTGCTTCTTGTGATTTCCAGTAGTTTTCCCATAATACTGTATTAGTGTTCTTCAACAGCAACTCATCCATTAGTTAAGTATGATATTTTTATCAATAATGTTTCTAAATGTGGGTGTAGGAAAATACAAACTAAGGGTTAAGTGGGCAGGGAAAACAGAGAAGAGAGATGGTAGCTAGCTAGCTAGCTAGGAGTGTTATAAGTACTTGACGATGAGTTATATATATAGCCAAAGGTACGGTCATCACTCATCATCATACGCAAGAAGGTTTTTTTTTTTTTTTTTTTTTCTTTTTCTTGTCTTGAAAAAACAACAAAACTTGTATATATGATCTTGTTATATGCAGCTCCGGGTGGGGTGAAAACCTTGGTTGCTTGAACCATGAAATATATGGTTAAATTGTTAGGCCCTGATAAAAAAGTATATCATGCTTGATTACATGAAACATTTACAAGTCATATATGTTTAGGTGTACCTCTGATCTAGAGATGACAGAATTGTGTAATTTGTTATATTTTCTTTCGTGTTATAATATATAGTATAGCTAGTATTAAAATTAATCTGCTTCTTATAGAAGAAAAAAACAGTTGTTTTGTTGTTGGATAATTTTTTTTTTTTTTTTTGAACACTTGTTGGATAAGTCTTCTTCAATCGCCAAATGCTTAATATGCTATATATATATAGTAGTCATTATTAGCTGTTGCATGCAGCTAAATGCAGTGCGTGATGGTGGAATAGTACATAACAAACAAACAAACAATGCGAGGCAATTATAGATCAGTGGACGACAAAGAAATAGTCACAGAATAAGGAAGGAGAGAAAGAGGGGATAGTAGTATTTATAATTCGAGATCGATCGATCGACAATGTGGTGTGCGAGTGAAGTGAATATGCCTCATCTTTATGAGCGCAAAAATCTTGTTTTCTAGCTGATCACTCTGACTTTTGAAATAAAACAAACGAATTTAATTTCAAAGAACCAAAAAAAGTTTTGAATTAATGAAAAACAGTAGTGTGTTATATGTCGATACAATTGAATGGGAGATTGCATTTTCATGTGGTGAATGACGCGCCTCAGTTGTATAACTACTACTACTCCCTCCGTCCTGAATTGACCGTCCTGTTTACTATTTGGACATGTCGTTTGACTTCAATTTTTAACATATAAGATAAATTAATTTTGAAAATTTAAATTTTGCATATGAATCCTTACATGATAAACTATATGTTACAAAAATTAATTTTATAAAATTATTTTATCTTATATGCTTAATATTGAAGTGGAAAAACGTGTCATAAAGCAAATAAGACGGTCAATTCAGGACGGAGGGAGTATAACAAGGAAAGGAGGGGACGCCACCCGCCCGCCCGCCCGCGCTACTGTATTGTATTGTTGCATAAAGTCAACCCCATTTCTGATCATTTGTTGTATTCTTGACATAAGGTCCCGCTCTTAATTTCACGGGTAATATGTGATGTGATCATGTGAGTGGACTTGGGGTTGACTTCTAACCTTATCTTATTTCCTTTCTCAACTCTCATGAAGAAGATATATAATGTGATCCATGCATATACATCACATATTCATATATGACAAAATTAATTATAACCCCATTCATTTGGGGCCTCAATGGTAATAGCTCTAGAAATTAATCCTTCAAACCCAACCGGAGGTAAATATTACAAAAAAGAAAACTTCAGACTCTAATATATATATATATTTTGTCTTTTGATTTTGTATTGTTTGTCTAGAGAAAAAATAAAAGTAAATAGAAATAGGTTTCTTTTGATTTTTTATTGTTTGTCTAGAGAAAAAAAATGAATAAGTCGATTCTCTCAAAACAAACCCCCTTAATTATTGTAAGGAACAATTAATCTAGAAACTATGATACAATAATGACTACTTCATACGGAAAATATAGATTAATGAGTATCTTAGTTGGTCAGCCATTTAGCTTTTGCGACATAATACGTCTATATGATTGACGACAAAGGGTAAAAAATCTTGTATTAAATGTAATGCAGGAGGACTCAAGTCAAGAATGTATTACCTAACTATATAAAAAAAAAAATTGCGATTGAAATGAGAAAAGAAAAATCTCAGGCATTTGCAGAAACCGAATGGGGTATTCATATACTTTGGGCCATAGCATATTTGACCTTATATTGGGCATTTGGGCTTATTTCTTTGTAAATAGAAAGGATAAAGAAATCCAAAAATTAGCGAACAAACTAGGCCACCACTGTTACTTTTGTCATAGCCCACGACATAGGACGCACTGATGGAGTCTGTGAGGATGCAGGACATTCTTCCGGTGAAAGTTTCTTTTCGTTATTTTCAAATACTATAATCTTCTCTCCTTTCCATCTTTCCCTCCTCTGTCCGCTACTCCATGGCGAGCAAGTTGAGAGTTGAAGAGCTACGCGATGAGCTTTCTAAGCGCGGACTTAGCACTACCGGCGTTAAACCCGTTCTGGTAATTCTTGCGCCGCGGACTTCTCCTCCTCAGTCATTCTCACTCACTAATTTAACTTGTCATCATTTCCGATTGCATGTCGCTCTTGAAGGTGAAGAGACTTGAATCCGCTCTCCGGAAACAAGGTAAAAGTGATGTTGTTGTCGATAATCTTACTGATGATGGCGTTAACAATAAGCCGGGTGGAAGGAAGAGAGGGAGAGACGGCGAAGATGGACATGTAGTAGAGGACGGGTCTAAGAGTAAGCTTGTTGCGGTCGGGAAGTTCCGTGAAATGACTGTCAAGCAGTTGCGGGGGGAAGCTGCTCTTAGAGGGGTGTCGACAAAAGGGGTGAAGCAAGAGCTTATAGAGAGGCTTTGTGCTCATGAAGAAGCGGAAATGGAGCAGAGAAAAAGCTCTACTGGTGACGGCCATGGTAAATCGAATTCTCTGTATATGCTTGGGGTTTAAGAAACTTGTTTTGCTCCCTATTTGAATTTAATTGGGAGTTACTGGGGTGTTTGTTAACCGCACTCGGAGGAATATTTTAAAATTGAGTAGTTCTAGTAATCTCACTTGTGATTACGTTGCTCCTTTAGTATGTCCAAGTTTCAGACGGAATAAAATTAAAACTGTTTAATTTGTTATTAACATGCATTTGCTTTCTTAGGTTTGTTGCCATTCTCCCCCTGTTAGTTACTTTCAGTTCTTGGCTTGATCATTTTGATTGATCTTGTTAGTTGCAGTAAAGGATGAAAAAGAAGTGAAAGAAAAGAAGAAAGAAGAGAAGCGGATAGTAGAAACCAAATGCGAGGGTAAGCTAGTGACAGCGACTAAAAAGGGTTCAGCTGTCTTGGATCAGTGGCTCTCTGATAGCATTAAGAATCAGTATCATGTCTTGCAAGTGGTAATTTTACTGTTTTATGGTTGGATGATGAGTGGGATTTGTAGTTTCTAATTGTGAACAGTTAACCTATTTGCATCGGCTTATGGTTTGTAAATGCAGGGAGATGATATTTATGATGCCATGCTGAACCAGACAAATGTTGGAGATAACAATAATAAGTTCTATGTAATGCAAGTTCTTGGTATGCAAACTCCTATAAAGTTGTTATCGTTATTCTTTCCAAATAATAATTTCTTTTCAAATTGAATTTGCAGAACTTCATGTCTCATTGTTAACTACATCATACTGTTCTGCTTGAGGTTTTAAACACTAGATGGATTTCATATTTTTCAACTAGAGTTTTTCATGCTATGCACAGCCAACAGCGGAGATACTTTCTTCCCTAATCAACGTTGCTTATTGCCAGCCCTAGTTAAGAACTTTTACTCCCCAGTGATTTACCATCATCAGACTTACTTATATACTAGATTTGCTTTCGAGAAGATACTTTATGATTAAGCGTATGCAAAGTTATTTGGTTTTAGCAACTAAACTTTCTAATGTGAATGATTTCATCTAATGCTATTAGTGCTCCTCTTCAGTCTATTCAAGCTGCATATAATTTTTATTCTCCTTTATCCTTGCAGAGTCTGATGGTGGTTCCACATATATGGTGTATTATAGATGGGGTAGAGTTGGCGTGAAAGGTCAGAATAAATTATTTGGGCCTTATACATCCCGAGAAACAGCCATACAAGAGTTCGAGCAGAAGTTTTATGCAAAAACTAAAAATGACTGGTGTGATAGAAAAGAATTTGTGTCTCACCACAAGTGTTATACATGGTTGGAAATGGACTATAACCACAAGGAACAAGAGGTGAAATACATTTTCTCCGAATAGTTTATTCGTCCCTACATTTGTTTTTCGTTATTTGACCTTTGAATGAGTTATGAAATTTCTACTTAAGAAGTTTGAGGATCACATGTTATTGACTGGATAACTTATCTTGATTCATATGTTGTATTAGATGTTTATCTGTCAAAGTGATTAGTCAGAGGGATGGACCCATGTTGAGTTTCTGTGACCTAACCATACATAGGAACTACTTGATTAAGGAGTGTTCTTAAATTGCCAGCTGTCTAAACTTCTTTCATGGTACATCTTCCTTGTTACCATGCTCCTTGACTCCCTCTTTAGTAGTCTCTGATAAATTCCACTGGGCCTATGCCTTAGTAAGCACCATTATTTTTGTCCCCACTCCATGCCATCCACTGCTGATCACTTACCTTTGACTCCAAAATTTTGACCTTATAACACAATTAAGTCAAAGGAATTAAACAGATTGCAGTTAGAACCTTGAAGTTGAATCCATCCCTGCAGGCTTGCTTGTTGCTGCGTAATTATACTCAGAATTTATTGTACAGGTAGTCTTGTACAAGATTTACTATCAGGGGCTAGGATGGAAATGATAGTTTCTTAATTTAGCTAAAACAATATTGATATAGTTTGGGTTATAACCTGGCATTCAGTGACTAGATTGATTTAAGAATACAATGAGATGATAGCTTCCATTGTAGAGAAACAAGTTGGATCTGCTAACATAGATATATGGGAATACTTTTGAGTAATCTAGGTTGGTTGGATTTACTGTTAGGAAACTTGATGAAAATTAGCTAGGTATTTTATGATTTGTCTATATATTCAACATGCTGAGCAACTATAACGACATTGGTGGACTCATCGAAATAAAACCAGAATGTTGCCACTAATCTAAAAACAAGCAAAGAAGAAACCAATCTGTCACTTGATGCACCTCAGTTTCGTATCTGTTGGCTGACCAATTGTGATTTTGACTCCACTTCCTCCTGTAAGTAAACTGATAACTTGAGATGTTCTTGATCATGTCTGATGCAGGAGATGCCCTGCTCTTCAAAGTCTATTCAACCTCGAGAATCTAAACTTGAGACTCATGTTGCAAAGTTCATTTCTCTTATCTGCAATGTAGGAATGATGAAACAACAAATGATGGAGATTGGTACGTAACCCTGTAAGTCTGTCCTAAGAAATATATAAGATCCTCATTATCATGTTAAGCATTGGAAGATGGTGCGAGGTTACTGCTGTTTTGTTGATATTCACTTTGAATTTAGCTCATCTGATGCTCCAATATAATGTTGTTTGGGATGCTTTTTTTTTTTTTTTTTTTGCAAGATGACCTTTCTTTATGATTTCTTATATTGTGCCCTCTTCTGCAGGTTATAATGCTGAAAAGTTACCGCTTGGCAAGCTCAGCAAATCAACAATTTCAAAGGTACTCATTTAAGTATAATCAGCAATGTATTATAGTTGTGACCTTCAATTTGCTTTTGATTATGTTTACCAGGTTTAGACTTTGAGTAAATTCCAGATACGTAATCTATATGATTTTTTCCTCAAAAGTTCTTTTGTGTGATAGTAAGAACTTATCATTATTGAATATAGGGACATTGTTCCTAGTGTTAGATTTAACCTTGCATTAGGCATGAAGTCTAGTCTGGAGAGATAGAATAGTCAGATCACTTTCTTGCTGTTATTGCATAATTTCTCTTAATGAATTCTGTGGTAGCTGCATTATTTCTTGTATTGAGAATAGCATGCCAAGCATGACCTTAGTTATCTGCTCACTTCCATGTTTTTTGTGTGTGCGTTCTTGGTTTTTGCCTTGAGAAAGGGCTTCATGATTTTTTTCCATGCTCAGTTAGTGTTGTTCTTACTTTGTTAGCATTCTTTAGAGTTAGTACAACCAACTAAGTCTTTGAAGAGACCTTTTTGACACTGCAAAAGCTATTGTTGTGCTGAAAAGTTTATATTTTTGAAACAAATACTAAACCTATGAAAAGTGGTTTATCATTTTCTTTCCACTACATTGATTGAGCAAGCAGATATTGGTTTCGGCTTTGGTGCATGAACATATGGTCGGTATGCTCATATTCTTTGTTTATTCATAACCAAAAGTTTATCTATAGGGTTATGATGTGTTAAAACGGATTGCTGATGTTATGGGCCAGCACAATAGAAAAGAGCTTGAGCAATTAAGTGGGTAAGACTGATTATGAAAGTGGCCTCTGCTTTCTGAAACTCTATTGTTTATTTTTTCCGTAACATTTTACTGAGCTCATTTCAAAATCTTACCCCACTTTTGATTAGAAGTGGCTGTTCTATTCTTGCTTGCATATAGTTGCTAATGTACTGCGTTTTGCAGAGAATTCTATACAGTCATTCCTCATGACTTTGGCTTCAAGAAAATGAGTACATGTTTTTAATGGGTCTACTCAATTTATTGTCTTCATTTATCCTAGGATTTTGAGTTTGCATTATCCTGATCTATACTTATTTTTATATTACTCTCAGGAGAATTTGTCATTGACACCCCTCAAAAATTGAAAAGCAAGTTACAAATGGTAAGTGAGCTATGGTATGCTCTCACTAGCTTATTACATGAATAGAACTTTTGTGCTCTCCAGTATAGTGTATGTTGTGGCATGCGCTGTTGACCATTTATCTTATATAGAATCTTTGAAGTTTATACAATTAGTGCTCCTGTAGGAAGTTTTAATGCAGGTGGCAAGTAACTTCTCTGGTTTTTTTTTTTTTTTAATTTGTGTATGCTTTCTTTTTATGCGAAGACTAACTTGCCAATTGCCATTCACTTCTCGCTTTGATGTCTTTCTTCTCGTTTCTCCTAAGTAAATATTTCTAAACAGAAAATATTAAATGATGATGTATTGAATTGTACCCTGTGGTATCATTACAGTTTGTGAAATTACTTGTTCATATGAGCAGTAAGATGCAGAATGCATCTGTTATCTGCTTCTCTCTTTATTATGATTGTACAAGTGGGGATATCTTTTGTAACTGTTGCAGTTCATTTTCTAATTATTTATCCATTGCGTTTTGATAGCTGTTATGAATATAGATTTTGTTAGTTTCAAACTCACATTTTCAATAATGGCTGAAGGTTGAAGCCCTTGGTGAGATTGAGGTCGCGACCAAGTTGCTTGAGGATGATGATGATGCAATGGTAAGGCAATTATTTTTTTTGTTCTGGCATTTCTCATTATAGACCACTTGGTTATACTATGATTTAGTGGGTAGTCTCATTATGGTCTTATGCTTAACTCTGCTCTACTGGCTACCAGAATGCTTAGGTTGTAAAAGGATGTCGGTCCATTCTATAATTCTTTAATTTCCTGGAATATTTCCACCTCTATGTATTTGGAGCTTGATCCTGTTTTCACCTATACAATAGATGTATCTGATAACAACATTTAGATAAACATTACTATTTTGTCATTCATGCCGCCATGTTAGATCTTCATGATTTGTAATCTGCATTTTTCTTTTTTTTTACAGGAAGATCCCTTATATGCTCAATACAAACGCCTGAACTGCGAGCTTACACCTGTTGACTCTGATTCCAAGGAATTCTCACTGGTATATTTCTGTTTTAGAAGTTACTATAATGTGTTCTTAGTAGATCTTTGTTTAATGCTTTAATATGATTTTACTAGCAGGCTACTTTGTTTCTTGACCTTAAGTTTTTGCCTTTTGTCTTTGATTTTCATTCAGGTGGCAAATTATTTGAAAAATACACACGGTAAGACGCACACTAATTTTACAGTGGAGGTTGTTCAAGTATTTAGAGTATCCAGAGATGGAGAAAATGAACGATTTAAAAAGGTAAATATGTGATCTGTACACAAAATTTCATATGCTACTATTCCAGTATGCATTTCCCTCTCTTTTTCTCTTCATCTCTCGCCTCTCTTCTACTCCTCTCTTGCACTCTCCCTATCTCTTTGTTCATTGCGTTGCAACTTTATTAAACTTATCAAGCATTGACCAGTATTCTAGTATGGGAAATAGAATGCTCCTATGGCATGGCTCAAGGCTTACAAACTGGACGGGAATTCTATCACATGGTATTCTTCTCTTATCTTTAATTATGCAAGCCCAGTCTCTTTTCATATGATATAACTATGATTGCTGTGATTCCCTCGCTACCAGGATTGAGAATTGCCCCGCCTGAGGCTCCTGTGACGGGATACATGTTTGGGAAAGGAGTTTATTTTGCTGACATGTTTTCAAAGAGTGCCAATTACTGTTGTGCAAGTCACAGTACTAGAGCTGGCGTGCTACTTTTATGTGAGGTTGGTTCTAACTTTTGTCATCTCCTCTGCTATTATGATCAACTATGTTTTGTCTCACAAGAACTGATAAGTAGCTAAGGCAACACGTAAACAACCACTTATTTCCAAGCGGGCCCTTAGTCTGAAATCCTTTCGAACTGTTACAAAATTAATGGTTTTAGCAGTAGAAAGTTCTTGAATGTATTATTTTCTGCTTTGATTTGCTAGTCATGTGTGGTTAATTTTAGTAAACTTGGTAAGTAGTCTATCCTTTGAGGGTTTCCTTTTTTTTTTAATCTGTATTTCCCCATTTGCCTGCTCTATTCTTTCCAAGATCTTCATGAAGATAGACCCTCCTAATTTTCAACAGGTCGCTCTAGGTGACATGAAAGAGCTTCTATATGCGGACTACAATGCAGATCAATTGCCAAAGGGGAAGTTGAGGTATGAAGAACTCCTTAAGTACTGTCTGATGCATGATTTCTTTAGCACTAGCATCTCCATGTTGGTTTTTTTAGAAAATTAGTGTGTAGTTGTGAAGTATGATGACGGTAGTAAATATTTCATTTGGCAGTACAAAAGGAGTAGGCAGAATCGCGCCTGACCCGTCACAGGCACAGGTCCTCGACGATGGTGTTATTGTACCGTATGGGAAGCCAGTTGAGAATTCACTACATAAAGTGAGAAAGCTGACATATAGCTCTTGTAACCGAGTCAATTTACTCACAAGCTGAGAGTAAGAGTTGTCTTATATAATAAGCTTTTGGTTTGCTTTGCAGGGAACGTTGCAGTACAACGAGTACATAGTTTATAATGTGGATCAGATTCGAATGCGATACCTTTTACAAGTGAATTTTAACTTCAACAGATGACAATTATGACAACAGTTCAAAGCCATGAAAGTGGAATTGTTGATTCGGGTTGATGTGCTGCATGATCTTGGATTTCTGACAAGTTTTTGAAGGTTTCGGCCGAGATGTGGCGTGTTAATATGTTCCTAGGAGTAACAATTCAGTAATGGAGTAATAACCTAAGTTCCTTCCAAGCAGTGTTAGCACCATGAGCATGATGTTTGCTATGAGAATACTTGTGCATCAATGGCAAAATTTCCATTTTAGAGGACTAAAACCTCTGTGAGGTAATTTTTCAACAGGACATGAGCAATAGCTGTCCTAGAGCTCCACTTCTGCTTCTGCGGCATGGTTGTGTGATGAAGAACAGAGATGACTACTGTTCGAAGCCGGCAAACTTTGTGCTATATTATTAAATGTTAGAGTGGGTTTTGGAATTACCTAATATCAGCATGAAGTTAACAATTTGTATGAACATTTTTCTTAAAAAGATAGCTGCTAACCACCCTAGTTCTAAACTGTCACTTTCTTTCGTCTTGAGCAGCTTATAAAAATCCGAATCAAAGATTCAGGTGTGTCTGGTTTGACTTTCAGGTGGGCAACTTAGGTTTTATGTTTTCCCCTAATTTAGCTTAATTTTGGTGCCCTCCTCCATCTATTTTGAATTGGTTGGTGGCACGAAGAATTCTAAAAATTCGAAACTTCTTTAAAAACGTTTTGCACGGCGTTTTACGTGTGATCGAATTTTGCACCAATGATAAAATATGTTGGTTTCGATTCTCTCTCAGAGCTATCTTTCCGATGGCTTTCAGTCTCAGTTTTGGAACTCTTAACTACTCATTTTAATTAATTTGTTATTTGTTTTTGCATATTGTGTAGGAGCGTAACAGTCAAACTGACTGTTTGTGCAGTCATTTATTGGCGTCGGTCGCTACTAGTATTTCTTCTTTGTATACCAGTTAGTTTGAACATATGCTCCCCACCAACCTCTTCTACCTAACCCTCAAGCACAATGAAGAAATATATTCTGTCAATTTGAAGTTACTTTTAGTTCAGCTAGGTGTTACCTACTTAAGTTCTGCTGTAGTCAAAACGCTGGTGTCACCGGTGTTTCACAATAACCTACTCTTGAACCTTATCGTTCTGAATCTAGATTATATTGACCAAAACGCCACCTTGGGTAGCTTTTGCTTATTCAGGTGTGAGGAGCTTGCAAATAAATAGTACTAGATTATAGAATCTTCAAATTTTCTATGAAATGGATGGTGATGATTAGAATAATAGGCCCCAATACTCTTGTGAGCTTGATCTCATCCTTATAATCTAACTTGAGAAAGGTTCTCAATTTATAAGAGAAAAGCTAGGGGTAGATTATCTTTCATTCAAAAAGCTACCATTGGATTTATAAATGGAGGGTGATGATTGAATTTATGGGTCTCACCTAGAGCTGTCAAAATTTGATCCAACCCGAAAATTCGTCCGTTTTATCCGAACCCGAAATCCGACCGAATCCGAAAATATTTAAATATAATAAACCCGAAACCCGATTGGGTAAAACCGAAATGACCTGAAAATTTATAACCCCGAAACCCGAAATAATAGTAATTAAAAATTAGCCAAACTCGAATAACATAAAATAATAGTGACCATAAATTGTCCCAAACCTGAATAACCCAAATATGACAAAAAAATTGATTTAGACTTTATATCCGAATGAAATTCAGATTAGGCATTGTATTGAAAGTTCTGCAATCTATATGTGTATATTCTTATAGAAATTAGGTATATATTTATATATAATTTTGTCAAAAAATATTAACCATGACCCGAAATAACCGAAACCCGATTCTATCTGACACTATTACAACCCAACCCGAAATGACCCAAACCCGAATGACCCGAACCCGAAATGACCCGAAAGTTTAATGACCTAAACGGATATTGACCCGAAAAAATATGACCCAAAACCCGAACGATAACCCGTTTGACAGGCCTAGTCTCACCACTATCTCAATAATCTTGATCTCCACCCCCATAATCTTGTTTGAGAAGTACTGAATCCAATTTTTAGGATATGGGATAGCTCTCTACTTCTATAGTCTAATCGATATCTTATTTTGTTCATATTTAGGCTTGAAACGAATCGATTCTAGAAACTGTAATTTTAATCGTAATTTTTCTGTTTTTTTATTCATTGTTATTTTTAACAATTCCACTAAAAAAATATTGCCACGTGATTAGGACATATATTTTAGCATACATGTGTTGTGCTGTTAATTAAGTTGTTTTATATTATGACACAATGTTATTACAGTATATTATTACTATTTGACATACTCTAAGGAATGCCTCTAATAACTTGCCTAGTTAAGTATCGAGTGGCCATCTCAAACGATGGGTTTAAGAGTGTGCAAGTGGTCCCTATACAACTCTCACCACCATAGGGACCCCAACCTTCAGGTATTGTTTGGTTAAAGTCTATGTAAGGATATCCTAATTACATGTATAAAAACAGCCTTTTAGTTGAAGGTAATTTCATAGATGTTGCTAATTTGATGATTATGCTTAAGTTTAGCACAAAAACAACAGCGACACAAAGAAAAGAATTTAGTTGACATTAAAACATGGCTAAAGGCCAATTTTTTGAAATTTAAATCTAGTTCTCTAGAACCCTTTCCTTAAGTAATTGAAAATTCATCGATCAAACTCAGGAAATCCATATTCATCCACTACTATATAAATTTTTTTAAAATAAAAATCAACTTCACAAGTTGAATCTATGTTGACTGCCTCAGCTTGTAGGCCTACATCTCTGGTTATATTTTTGCTCACGTAAATGCATTCTGATAATCTTATTGTTAATTTGCTATTATAATAGCTATAAGTAACACCACATTTACTAAATATAGTTCAAATGATTAATTATAACAACATGAAGATATTTATATAAAAAAATAGTAATCATAGTTAAGACTCACAAACACATAAATCAACAACTAATAAAGTAACTGCCCTTACAAACAGTCAATAAAAAACTACATCTGTAATAACTATCAGAACAAGACCACCAACAAACTAAAATTTATATCGTACCTTTGACTATAAAAAGAAAATATTATAGATTCATACAAGCAGAACTAGAATCTACGTCGACACCTCTATCCGTCAAGATCAAGAATAGAATTCAAGACACCTCTACAACGTTGGCTAACAGTTTCTTCATGTACCATGTAAGTAGAAGATTGTGAAGTATGTCATCTTTTTTTGACACAGTGAGGTATGAAAGTTCAGTGGAGAGGAGTGTTAGGTGAACCCAGTTAGAGACAACAAAGAAGACATCAATCCACACTCAATTTAGAAACCCCCCTTTCAAACAAAATCCCCTTTCAACAACACCCAACAACTCCTTCGTTTCTCACCCTCCCGTTTTGAAGCTCCAACACCCTCACGCGCGCAGGGGATAAATAAAAGTAGAGCACTCGCACTGTGCTTTATCATCATCTTCGTCTTGTACCTGTAACGCCACTCTCCATCACCAACCAAAACCACAAACATGGCTTCCTCCGCTAAAAACCCCGAAAATGTTGATACCCAGAATTCCGAGAACGACAACCACAATCAGCTCGCCATTACCGCTTCCGCTCCATTCCAACTCCCAACCGCCTCCATCTCCCTTTCCCTCTCCACAATCCTCCCCACCCACTTCCTCTCCAACTCAAAAACCGCTTCCAAACTCGCCCCCACCAAGGTCAAACTTCCTTCCAAATCTATTCCTCCCTGACCCAACTCACCCTCTCCTCCCCAACACTCACCCCACCGCACCGTTTCTCAAAGAACACTTCATTCTCCGCAATCCCCCTCCAAAACCCACTCTCAATCAACCCCCGTCGTCCCTCAGACCCATCCAGTTCCGCTGCAATCCGTCGCGCTACAATTGTCTGGTTCCGCAACGACCTACGCATCCACGACAACGAATGTCTCAATTCCGCCACAAACGAATCCCTCTCCATCCTCCCCGTCTACTGCTTCGACCCACGCGATTACGGCAAATCCTCATCCGGGTTCGACAAAACTGGACCCCACCGTGCTTCATTCCTAATCCAATCCGTCACCGATCTCAGGAAGAACCTTCAATCCCGCGGCTCCGACCTCATTGTCCGTATCGGGAAACCGGAGACAGTTCTCGTCGAATTGGCGAAGGCGATTGGGGCAGATGGAGTGTTTGCTCACCGTGAAGTGTCGAGGGAGGAAGTGAAGTCGGAGGGTAAGATTGAGACGGCGATGAAGGAGGAGGGTGTTGAAGTGAAGTATTTCTGGGGCAGTACGCTCTATCATTTGGATGATTTACCGTTTAAGTTGGATGGTATGCCGACTAATTATGGCGGGTTTAGGGAGAAAGTAAAGGGTGTTGAAATTAGGAAGACTGTTGATGCTCCTGAAAGGTTGAAGGCTTTGCCATCTAGAGGTGATGTTGAGCCTGGTGAGATCCCTTCATTGGTTGATTTGGGTCTTAGTCCGGATGCGGCTGTTTCCCAGGTTAGTGTTTTCTGCTCTTCTCTTAACCTCGGATGATAGCACTGTCTTTTTAATAAGCTCGTGGTTGAACTTGATCTGTCATATAGTATGATCTAACTATGATGGAAAAGAAAACCCTGACATGTTTGTTGCTAGGTTACATCCAATTAGTCTTGGAATTCAGTTGTTTCAGTTGATAGAGGAGAAAATGAATCTAGTTGTTGTATTTACATAGTGGGAATTTGTTCATTTATTCCATTTGTGTAGGATGCTAAGCCAGGGGCTACGGCGTTCATGAAGGGAGGAGAAACTGAAGCCTTGCAGAAGCTGAAGAAGTTTGCTGCTGAATGCCAAGCTCAACCACCCAAGGGATCAAAGGATGGGAGTGACAGCATTTATGGCGCAAACTTCTCTAGCAAAGTTTCCCCTTGGCTTGCTATGGGATGCCTTTCTCCTAGATCCATGTTTGATGAGTTGAAGAAGTCCGCTTCTAGGTATGATATAGATTGACAAATATCCAGTTAGATTGATTATATACCCTACATATGTGGTTGTTCTGTTTGTTCAGTAGAAGCACTACCATCTTTCTGTGAAATGGTTGTGCTCATTGCACTTATGTGAAAATTGTATGATT
Organism: Limonium bicolor; assembly: GCA_023374045.1. Lineage (NCBI taxonomy): Eukaryota > Viridiplantae > Streptophyta > Magnoliopsida > Caryophyllales > Plumbaginaceae > Limonium > Limonium bicolor. The sequence continues at coordinate 669,758 of CM041779.1, read as the reverse complement.
GACAGGACGATATCTGCACCGTCAAATGGGAAAGATGATGGTGATGGTGGGATGAACTGGTTGATGTTTGAATTGATGTGGAGGGATTTCTTCAGGTAACCTTACAAGCTTCTTTTTGGTTTGTAATTGACTACTTCTGTTTACAAGTTTCTCCATGAGTGTAATTTACTACGATAAGCTTTCCTGAGATCATGTTTCAGGAGACTCTCGGTTATACATTCTCTTTTTGTATCCCACTGCCTATTTTTGATATCATTATGAGTAATCAATGTCCCAGCTACCAAATACTCTCCTTGCCGTTTCCTTTAGGAAACCACCGTTCACATCTCTATGTTTGATGTCTTACCCCTTTTTTTCCAATTGTTTTCTTGCGAAAGTAAATAAGATTTGAGTGTTGGATCAGTCATGAGAGTTCTAATATTGTGAAATATTCTATGGTCTTCAGATTTATAACAAGAAAATACAGTGCTGCTAAGACTCTTGACACTTCTCCAGCAACTGCTTGCACCGGTGCCCTTGCTTAAGCATAGAATCGACCGGCATGGTGAGAGGAAGGAAGCTATCAAGGAACATTTCCACCCTTACTCAACTTGGGGTGCAAATTCAGATGATGGGTTGTGATCGATGGTTTTGAAATACTGTCTTCATTTCTCAACTTTGTATAACTAGTAGAATGATTGTATTGAACGTTGGAACCCTTCCATGCGCAAGCGATGTTTTGTCAGTGGCCATGTTATCTGGTTCTCTAGTTTCATAGTCATCTTGTCAATAATGATGGAATCTGTTGATTTTGATCCCGTTCTGGATGCAAATGGTGCCGCCTTAAAACATTCGTTTTTCATTCATAGAACTGTTTTCTTAGAGCGTGCACCCTCTGTGTGTATGAAATAAAGGTGTGAAATCCATCTCATCTTGTTTAATTAAGAAACACGCCGAAAATAAACTACTGTATTGACTAGAACAGGGTCTGTCTATGGCTTTTATCAGTTTTTACTATTAATTTTTGTGTCAATTTCATAATTTCTCCAGACACTTAATATTAATTTTAGTGCCGTTATCAATTTCTCATATGCTTTATTTGATAGTTGGGTGAGAGAGGGATAATGTCAAAGTGATAGATTATTAGAGTTTTTTATTTAACAATTATATGTTGGTTACTAGCATCTGCAAAACTCATCACTATTATGTATACTCTTATCTAAAATTAGTAGACAAATCACGTGTCATGCATCTAGTATGCGGGGGTCAGTCACAAATAAATTGATAATATCTACTTCAATTCAATTCCTTACCTCATACAATGGTATTTTAAAAGGAAAATTGTAACGAACCTAAAACCACCTTGGTTCTGAGTCTGTCACATGTCGTGCGTTTACTATTTAAGACACGCAAGGCTACATACTAACGAAACCCAAAACAAAACTGAAACTCATATATTAACAATAATGTTACAACTTGTCTTACATATCATAAGCGGAAGCCAATTACAAACAGAAGCTAAATACAGAAGGCTCAAAGCTGACATTACAGAGTCCAAAACCGAAAAGCCAAAGCCAAAACCAAACGAAAAAGCTGAATCTCCAACCATGAGCTAAAACCTACAAATCAGACGGAAGATAGGGGTGAGCAAACCACAACTCAGTAATTGATAAACTTCATCAGCATAAGCATGCTCAAAACTTTTTTTTTACATAACATAGCTTATATAGATATAAGTTAGCAAATCAAATTTAGAATCAAAGTCAAACAGAAGCACCTCAAAACAATACAAAGTCAAATGCAAAACAAAGCAAAACAGAGGTCACAAAGGTAACTTAACAGTGGAAGACTTTTACAGAAACCATAAAGCTTTTCAGAAATCGTAAGTCACATATAGACTATCAAAAGAAGGAAATAAATCATAAACATAGTTTCTTTACAAAGCTCAATTGCAATACAAATCTAATCTTCACAAAACGGAAACCATAAACCAAGGATGACAAAACAGAGGAGACAAAACAAAGCTGAAGCCACACTCACAGAATGAGACAAAGCACAAAGTAGTGTCTCATGTCAGAAGCTGCCATTACTCAAAACTGAACAGAAGCAAATCAGAATCTTATACACATCTGAACGTTATCAAAAATATAGTTTTTAAGGGACCCTAGTTCAGAGCATACATAATAGGTCATGAGATCTCAGATAACAGAATGGGTCTGAAGACCTCAAATAACAGAATGAGTCCGTCGACTCCAGATACAGAATGAGTCCGTCGACTCCAGATAACAGAACGGGGGATGCCCGTGATACAGATACAGAAGGACGTCCTACGCACCGCGCTACGGGATAACTCGACCCAGTCATCCACAGCTCAGAAAACAATAAACTAGATCCCAAAACAAATCATTTACAAAATCATAATCACAAAGTTCATATGCACATACGTAAAGGCACATACCTGCTTAAATCAAAATATTCATAAACGGTAAACAACAAGGTGTTATGGCACAAAATACTGGTGTAAACCATTGAAGGAAAAGTCACTTTTCATATATGTTGCGTACATTTGAATATTAATAAGACACTATTTTATAAACATTAACACTAACCACTGAAAGAGACGTAAAGAAATCATTACTGAATTCGTAGGAACAATCATGCTCATATACATATATATATACAATTATTTGTTTCGGGACCTAGTTTATTGCTTTGAGTCGTGGATGACTAGGTTGAGTCATCCCGTAACGCGCTGCGTATGACGTTCTTCAATATATGTATCACGGGAATCCCCCGTTCTGTTATCTGAAGTCGACGGACTCATTCTGTATCTGGAGTCGACGAACTCATTTTGTTATCTGGGGTCTTCAGACCCGTTCTGTTATCTGAGATCTCATGACCTATTCTGTATGCTCTGAACTAGGGTCCCTTAAAAATTATGTTTTTGATAAGTTCAGATGTGTATAAGATTCTGATTTGCTTCTGTTCAGTTTTGAGCGATGACAGCTTCTGACATGAGACACTGCTTTGTGCTTTGTCTCATTCTGTGAGTGTGGCTTCAGCTTCATTTTGTCTCCTCTGTTTTGTCAGCCTTGGTTTATGGTTTCCATTTTGTGAAGATTATATTTGTATTGCAAATGAGCTTTGTAAAGAAACTATGCTTATGATTTATTTTCTTCTTTTGATAGTCTATATGTGACTTACGATTTCTGAAAAGCTTTATGGTTTCTGTAAAAGTCTTCCACTGTTAAGTTACCTTTGTGACCTCTGTTTTGCTTTGCTTTGCATTTGACTTTGTATCATTTTGAGGTGCTTCTGTTTGACTTTGATTCTAAATTTGATTTGCTAACTTGTATCTATATAGGCTATGTTCTGTAAAAAAAGTTTTGAGAATGCTTATGCTAATGAAGTTTATTACTTACGGAGCTATGGTTTGCTCACCCCTATCTTCCGTCTGATTTGTAGGTTTTGGCTCTTGGTTGGAGATTCAGCTTTTTCGTTGGGTTTTAGCATTGGCTTTTCGGTTTTGGACTCTGTAATGTCAGCTTTGAGCCTTCTGTATTTAGCTTCTGTTTGTAATTGGCTTCCGCTTATGATATGTAAGACAAGTTGTAACATTATTGTTAATATAATAAGTTTCTATTTCGTTTTGGATTTCGTTAGCGTGTAGCCTTGCGTGTCTTAGATAGTAAACGCACGACGTGTGACGGACTCAGAACCAGGGTGGTTTTGGGGTCGTAACATTTAGTGGTATCAGAGCTAGGTTTGGTTTTCGCTGGGTTTGTGGGTGTCTGCATGTCTATGCTTCCGTGTCTTTGCCTGTTTTATGCTATGTGTTGACTGTTGCGTGATTTGTTTACTATCTAGTGTCTGTTTTGTGCGTCTGCTCTGTGGTTGTCCGCCATCAGAGTAGTGCAGCGAAAGCGTAGTGTTTGTCTGTGTGTATTTTGAGTTTTGAGTGTGAGTTTGAGGGAGTCGGGTCTTTTGGGAAAGGATGCCAATGTGAGTTTATGTTCTGAGCTTTAGTGATGTGTTGGTGTTGTGTGTTGTGTGTTAGTCAGAAGTGTTTGGGTTGTGTGATGTGAGCGAGAGGTGTGCTTGGTTCTTTTGATGAGATCGTCTTCCAAGAGTTGAGAGTTGTCTGGCTTTTAGGCTGAGCCTTTAGAAATTTCTGCTACGTTCTTCTGTCAATCAGCAGCGAGTTTGAGTGTTGTTCATGTTCCTTCAGGCATAGCCTTTTATTAATCTTCTACCTTGTTTCTTCGGTCAGTTCTGAGAGTTAGCATTTTGTGACTTTCGAGCTTCTGAGAGGTATGAGATCTCTTCAGTATGTATTAGTTTTCATAGTATTCTAGCACTTGAAGTGCATTTTGATTAATTGTATTTGTTGTTTTAGAAGACTTAATTATTTCCTTTTTCTTCTTATGATTAATTTCTATTCAAATTTATTTATTTCCTCTCATTCCCCCTGATTTTCTTTTCACGTCATTCTTCTTCGCTCTCAACTTCCGCATTCTTCTCCCTCCCTTTGCTCTTCTCTCTTTCCACCTTCAACTTCCCTTTTTCTATTTTAAATTCTCTGTCGCTTGTTCGTTGGTCTGGTTCTTGGGGATTCTGGACTGCTAGTTTGGCTGTTCTTCAGGTTTTTGTTTGTGTGATTGATATTTCCGTTCCTCGTTGTTCTTCCCCCAATTCTGATTTTGAGGTTTTGATCTTGGTCAATTCAATCTGTGTTCGTCATTCGAGTGGAGATTTGATAGTCTGCTGAGTGAGTCTGTAGATCTGTGCGATGCTTCGGATGTGAGGTAGGTGGTAGATGGATTTGGTGTGGTGTGTGTTCACCCATGGGGATTATAGATCTTGTTTCGTTTCTAATGTGTTTGCTTTGATATTTGATTTCGATGTGAATCTGGATGATTTTGATTTGTGTTTTCACTCCGCTTAAAACCCCATGGTATTTTGTTCGATTGTCTACTTTGATATGGAAAGTGATATGTTAATTATAATTTTGACAAACCAGTAATCTTATTCGGCGATTATGCTTTTGATATATTGGATTGCTACTACTCTCGTTCTGATTTATATATATATATATATATATATATGTGTTTCCGAGCGACAACTACCATTGTATTCTTTGCTTATATTGATTAGAAACTATATATTTATAATATGTGTTTTCCGATTGACCATTACTGTAGGTGATAAAGGGACACAATTTAAGTATGTTCACACCGTAACTTATAGGTTTCGTTGAATTCTAATTTCGACACTCTCGATATTTGAATTATACGCTTATCGATATTTAGGGTCTACCAATTTTAATCAAACGCTGTTTCTACCTTCATCATACATACTATTCATAGCTAGTATTTGATTCTAAAAGTATTGACTTTTATAATTTTGTTGATACTTTCGGTTGTTTTTTGTACAACGGTTTTCGTTTTGGTTTTCTGTTTTTCAGCAATTTTATATACAAATGACTTATATATAAACTACTTAAATATGTAGATTGGTTAGAAGTATGGTTTCCATTTTTCTTATGCTATATCGAAAAGATTTTGCATTCTTTTATATAACAATACTTAACGAAAACCATACTTCTAATAAAGAATGCAAATCTTTTCGTTATAACATAAGAAAAACGGAAACCATACTTCTAACCAATCTACATATTGAGTAGTTTTATATAAGTCATTTGTATATAAATTGCCGAAAAACTAGAAAACCAAAACAAAAACTGTTGTACAAAAACAACCCATATCGAAAGTATCAAACAAAATTATATAAGTCAATACTTTTAGAATCAAATACGCTTATGAATAGTATGTACGATGAAGGTCAAATCGGCATAGGAAACAAACTTTTGATTAAAATTGGTAGCAACCGTAAATATCGACAAGCGTAGAATTCAAATATCGAGAGTGTCGAAATTAGAATTCAACGAAACTTATAAGTTACGGTGAACATACTTAAATTGTGTCCCTTTATCACCTACAGTAACGGACAATCGGAAAACACAGATTATAAATATATAGTTTATAATCAGTATAAACAAAGAATACAACGGTAGTTGTCGCTCGGAAAACACAGAATTATATATATATATATATATGAAAACAGGGAAACAAAATCAGAACGAGAGTAGTAGCAATCCACTATATCAAAAGCATAATCGCCGAATTAAGATTACTGGTTTGTCAAAATTATAATTAACATATCACTTTCCATATCAAAGTAGACAATCGAACAAAAATACCATGGGGTTTTAGCGGAGTGAAACGTAAATCAAAATCAATCCAGATTCACATCGAAATCAAATATCAAGCAACACATTTAGAAACGAAACAAGATCTAGAATCCCCATGGGTGAACACACCCACACCAAATCCATCTACCACCTACCTCACATCCGAAGCATCGCACAGATCTACAGACTCTACTCAGCAGACTCCTCAAATCTCCACTCGAATTGACGAACACACTGAATTAACCAAGATCGAAACCTCTAAATCAGAATTGGGGAAGAAGAACGAGGAATAGAAATTTCAATTACACAAACCACAAACCTGAAGAACAGCCAACTAGCAGTCCATCCCCAAGAACCAGACCAACGAACAGCGACGGAGAATTTAAAATGGAGAAAGGGGAAGCGGAAGGTGAAGAGAGAAGAGCAAAGGGAGGGTGTTGGGAACGAGAAGAAGACGAAGTTGAGAGCGCAGAAGAATCACCGTGAAAAAAAATCAGGAATGAGAGGAAATACATAATGATAGAATTTAATAAGAAAAGAAGAAAAGGAAATTAGTAATTCATTTTTCTGACTTGAATAAAACCATACAAAATATTCTTCTTTCCGAAACTGATATCATAACAATCAGAAAGTTTTTTTTTTTAACTTCCTTTGTGAATTAAAAACAAAAGAAAAAAACAAAAAAAATTGGGGCACAACAAAATGCCATGTAGAGTTAGTAAACCATACCTAATAAGGGCAACATACATATGGGCCGTACCGATGTGGATTTATTTCACTATCCAAACTAATACGTACTGAATGTATAGATTGAGGCAAAAATCATAAAGAAGAAACTTCTTCAAAACTTCAGTTCTTCATAAAACCTCAATCCGTCCAGATTAGAATTTTTCAGACTTGAAATCTTCATGTCAATGCTTCAAAACTAACTCTTCAAGAATGAATTGTGCATTACCACCCTTGTTATTTCCATTATCAATGGTAGACGTTTTGGTTTGTCAAGGGTGTGAGAGGACTAAGAAGATCCTCTCTGGTGTTTTCATTTCGGAATTGTATATAATACTTGATGAGATTGTTATATGGAGGGGGTAGTTTATGATGAGATTAGATTTCATCCTAGGTGCAACAAGCCAAAACATACTCATATGGTTTTTGTTGATGGCTCTTGGCGTTTTGTAAAGGTGATCCAGAGTATCTTATGCTTTTTAACCCAACTCTTAAAACATTTCAATTTCTATTGTATCATATGCCTAAGGATTTAATGCAAAAATGCAGTGTGTTTCTTTAGAGCAGCTGATAAGTACACAAAATCACTGATATGTCAACTACTCCAGTTTCAAGAAGCATGTCTATCCGTCATCCTGGAGTCTTTAGCCACCAACTGAAGGTTAGTGATCATGAAGAGTGGACTACAATAATGACTGCTAGAATCATTCACCGTTCATTCAATAAGCATAGTTAAGTAGGGAAATGACAACTGATTAAAAACGTCTTATATGGAATTCATAGATTTTGAGCAATGACTTTCATCCTCTCTAGTTCCGAGGTTAAAAGACTATAGACTATTTTCAGGAGATTAAAATAGACTGGAGTGGCTATTAGTAAAAGATACTGCCATGTGTAATGAGAGAGTATATGCAGACCAAAAGGGCAAGGTGGTTTTAAAAAGATTTTATCATGGAACAAGGCAGTGATGACTAACCTCTAGTGGTGTGGTAGTTGACTCATCATCATCATTACGCCTTGTTTAGATGGAGTGGTGTCTAGTTACTAAATCAATTCCTTGAGCCTAAGAGGGATGGAACCAATGAAAGGGGATTAAAGTTGGTGTTATTGGTATTGTTTCAGACGGGAGAGGAAACAAAACTTAGAGATTGTATTCCAGTCTAGACCAGTTGGACATGATTCCAGTGTGCGAGGAAGTCATAAGGCATTAATTCGATGTCCTGAAATTCTGATGCAATTGGTGGCTCGTTACCTTGAGTAAGGCGGCTACTAAGGATAGACTTAAAAGGACGGGAATTGTGATTGATCCTGTTTGTGTGTTTTTGTGGTAAAGCCATGAATAATGATTATGCAAATAGGAATAGTTCATAAGATATCATATTCTTCCTTCCCTTCTCAAACAGATCTTCCTCAACAAAGGTACTATCACGGAAGCTTTGGAGAGGGCAAAACGCCCCAACAATAATAAAGTTTCACCACCAAGGACTACATAACTTATTACACATGTAAACAAGATAGATATAATATGAAGGTACACATAATCACTAAAATCATAATTTGATCTATGATGCCCCTGCAAATGAGGTTTCAGGTCACAACTCTCGGGGAAGCCCGTTCCACAGGATTCGTAACTGCAACATGCTTATATTTGGCATCTTCTACAAGCTTGCCAACAAGTACTTATCGTGTGAATTTAACCCTGAGAAGCTCTTAGGAACCTTATAAATCACAAACCAAAACGAAATTAAGCAAATGCGTAAACAAGTCTTCCTCTTTCACAAAATAAAAAAACCTCAAACTTGTTCAATTACCATAGTTCTGCCGAACTGTAGTGAACCGATGAATGGCTTCATCAGCGAACCAAATTTTGATGATTTCAACGGCCCCATATGTCTGCCAAAAATGAAACAAATAAACACTATACATGAGTAACACAACTACTCACTAATATGGAATTTTTTTTGGCTCTTGATGTCGGCCATTATAACTTCCAAATCTCGTCATAACAAGTGCCTTCGTGAGAGAGAGACATGAGCAATCAACTTACACTATCTCAGTGTATCTCATTCTCCAAGCTGGGAATCCAAGATGGCATCTTGCTGGGGCATAAACTAATAAGAGATCAGGATCAGGGCCTCTTCGACCTACAAGAGATATCTAGACGGTCAGACAACAATGACCAATAACATAGAACTGTAAATATAAAAAAATTGTTGGAAGGTGAAGCGAACCGATATCTTTAAGGGCCTCATCCACTAGTTTCTCAGTAAATTTAGGCAGTTCTTGATAACCGTTTTTCTTGCTGGAGTCAACATAATTTAGGAAGAGTGAGTTTGCGGCTTTCGCAACTCCCTCTTTTCCATCAGCAAATGAAACAAACTCCAGAGTTGACTCGTTTTGGTCAATGAGTGGTTTTCTTAGATCAGCTTCCTGGAAAAGGCAGGAAAAACTCTCAGTTTGAAGATACCATCATCAGCACATATGAGTAAAACAAAAATTGCAAATTACAGACTGAAAATTTCCATACATAATAGTACAAGGGTGGAGATCAAAGTGAGAGCAAGAGGATTCAATGAATTCACCTTTATAAAGCCAGCATTTAACCAGAAAAAGAAGCTGATACCCAACAATTAGATTCCTTTTCTTCCTACTCACTCTGTAAAATTTGAAGTGGTATCTATCTCAAGGAGCCAGATTATTACCTTCCATTTGCTTGTACTAGACTTCTCTATGATTGCCCCTTTTGATTTCTTAAGGACCCTGATGAAGGATTTCAGTCAGGATTGTACAGCGTAATACAATGAATGATTGAGGACTCGAGTTTTATGATAAAAAACAATACCTTCCATATCATACAGGCAAACATGCTTGACGCCTATATCAGCCACCCACCTTAGAAGTTCAACAACTTGATTGGTATCCTTAGCTTCTTCGCTCTCAATAACAATGGCCAAGTATTGAACTTTATTTACATCAATGGATCGATACTTCTTCAGATAACCAGAACTGATGAAGTAGCTTTCAAGCGTAATAGCTACATTTAACGCATGTTCCCAAATACTAAAGAAAAAATGTAGAATGCTCCCAGAAATCGAAGCCAAATTTGAGCTATCTGCACCAAGAAATAGAACACATAAGATTATCTGCTCAAACATCCACTTAATTTCATTTCACTGATTGAAATACTAATTAACAGAAGTTCTGTTTTCTCCTTACCAAAGAGTTATTCAAAATGTCAGCATTAGCCGAAAGAAAAAACTGTATAACAGCACTATTTGATATTCATTTATATTTTAAGAGATATATATACCAAGCATTGTCTCGGTACCAATTTTTCTTCTAGCAAGAATTAGTACTCAAACTATGAAGACGATCCATTTCATATCTGCTAACCATTTTGTAATGTAAGGACCGTATAAACCAAGGTACAAGCCTAGACATGCTAATGTGATTGGGAAAGGTTTAGTAGAGCATAGAGCGGCTGCACAAATCTACCTGTTTGATAGAAAAATGAATTAACACAGGAATAGATGGGTCAGAGCAAGAGAATAATAGACCAATACACACCTGGGATGAATAACTGAACAACTTCCTGGTTCCAATCACTCTCACGTCCATGAATCTGCACAAGTTGAACAGGATATTGAAGTAATCAACTTGTTTCACTGCGATCAACTCATTACCAGGGAAACTACATATGGCAATAAAAGATAAACAAAGTCAAGTAGAAAAACAAGGGCATAAGCAAACATATGCGTGACGTGGAAAAGCAAACAACAACTAATCTAGTTCAGCTGTGAAAAGACAAACACAAGTCTATGATAGAAGACCACGGGGAAAAAGGAGATTTCCCTTCACGTAATCAAGCATCAACGAGCAACCAAATTTACTGCAGGCACAGGTCTTGTGTCTGACAATGGTCTATCTTCTCTGTCTTGCAACCACACTCAAATGGGAAAGATAGGATAGAAAGAGAAGAAATTCTTAACATGACGATCTTCATTTCTATTGATTGATCAGATCATTTTCCTTTAGCTTTAGAACCTAATAGTATAATATTCCAATACTAGAAATTAGATGCTTCGGATTGGAACTCGTAAGAACAGATAAGAGCTTTCAGCTATGATTATGAACAGCCTTTCATCTAAGTAGGCGTACTATTCCTAATGGGCCTGAAAAGCAAGTTATACTAATATCAAAGTTGTTTATCTTCTTCTCCTCTATACGAGTTTCACCATAGATTCCCACGAGGGCAAAAAGGATATAAAACAAGGAAAAAGGAAAAGAAGAACAGAACAAGAGTTGAGAGAAAGACCTCGATTTTGTGACCGGTGGACAGGAGGGATTCAAAGAGGATGCTTACGGGCGATGACCAGAAGCGGTGGCAGTGGCGACGAACACGAGGAAAAGGGAGGTTTTGCTATGTACTATGATTATATGCGTTTCGCGTTGGGGGAAGCGAGCGACCAAGGCGCACAGCGAGTGAGTGGAAGAGTAGGTGCTCTCTTGTAGAAACCAAACTGACAAGACCATCTAATTTTAAATTTCCGTAAGAGTACATAATGTCGCTACAATTTTTGGGATCTTGGACCTGTTTATTACTTGAAACAAAAATTAATACTAGAGAGAAACTAGATGAACTTTCCGATAATAATGACGACGTACGTTGGGGTTTGCGTGCACCGCCAAACCCGCCGTGCATCTCCGACGAACTGCGCTGGATTGTCGTGGAACGGCAAAAACGGCGTGCGTCTTCCTACCCTCTCCACTGAAACCTAAATGATAGTAGGATTTACAGGAAGTATATGTTTTCAACTCCGAAAGATTCAAACACAAGGCCGAGCTCGAGCACTAGAGAAATAGACCCTCGACATATAAAATTCCAAAGAGAATGGATTTCGCACTGGAAAGGGAGTGAAGACATGAGGTCTGCAGCCGTGGACTGAAGTCTTAAAAAGCTGACTTGAAGAATCAAGGAAGACAGGAGAGACTGAAGTCTAATATTTTATCGAATTTAGTTCACTGTGTAATCAGTGAATTAATCAGTCACGATCGTGACATAGCTTCATAATCAGTTTGACGTATCGAATCAGTAATATTTGCAAATTACCAGACATCAGCGGTTCCACGGCTGTATGAGGGACAATCAGAAGATAAAACGAGTTCAACGGAGATAAATGGAAGTACTAATTTGAAAGGAAGCGCAAAAGAGTGAGAATTCAAGAGCTCTACCTGCTAATGGAGATGCGCAGTGAGCAGAGATATGTGTGACGGAGGCCAGACTAATGCGGTTTTACTGAATATTGGAGGAACTCGGGTCTTTCTACCGCAACGAACCGACTGTGGCGGCATTCAGCGAATTGGTAAAAGCCGGAGAAGTTTGAACAACCAAAAGAACTTGGCTGCTATCCTTCCGTGTGTACGGGGTGAACGATGCCAGGATCTTGGACGACTTCAGCAATCGCCAGGAAAAAGGAGAGCAAGATTGTGTTAGTTTTGAAGAGAAACGGATGCGAGACGTCAAAGTGTGTGTCCAACTTTTATTTCGGGCTCTTTTTGATTTTCTAATACGCGAGCGAAGATGTAACCATTTTTTATCTTTTTTATATTTGTCTTTTTCTGAAATTTCAAAGTCTTATAGTTTATTAGATATAAGTCTAAATAATATAAAGTTTATACTGTTGTTCATCATAATTCAATTTTCTCTAAAATAAGAGTCAATATAAATATGTTTTGATACATTTAAATTTTTGGGAAAATTCACGATATATCCCTGTTTTTTTTCGTAATTCACAATATACCCCTGAGGTTTCATTTCATTACGATATACCCTGAGGTTTCATTTTTTTACGATATACCCCTGAGGTTTCATTTTCATTACGATATACCCCTGAGGTTTCAATTTTATTACGAGATGCCCCTCAGTTCAGATTCTAATATATTATATTTTCATATCTTCATTTTACCCCACCCCATATGCCCCGCAACATGGATTTATGGTCAAATTTTTAAAAAATTTAAAATATGAACAAAATGCACATAAAAATAAAGATCAATTAAAATTTTATTTCAATTCAAAAAACATAAATAAAAGTATAAAAACAAATTAAAAAATTAGAATCATGAAAGGTTTAAAATAAATAGAAATGACTAACCAACAAAAAAAATAATCTATTTAAAAAACTTATATTGTTACATAATTTAAAACTATTATAGCGGTGGCTCAAAATCATATGCTCCACAATAATCTAAGGGATATATGGTCAAAGTTTTTGTTTGAATTTGAAACTTAAATAAAATGCTCATATAAATTAAATTTCATATAAAATTTGAAATCAATATTAAAAAATGAATATAATTAAATAAACATAAAACAAAAAAATAATAGATAGAAATGACTAAAAACTAAAAAGTAAATTATTTTGAAAAATAAACATAACTTGTTAAGGAGTTACGATATGTATTAATATTGTAAAAAGTATAAAAATAATATGAAGAATATTAAAAGCAATAATTTCATATAGTACATAGAAAAAATCATTATTTTAAATTAGAAAATAAAGTATAAAAATTATTTTTTGTTCTTTAATATAATTGCTATAATAGTTTTTAAATTATATAACAATATAAGTTTTTTAATTAGATTATTTATTTTTTTTGTTTGGTCATTTCTATTTATTTTAAACTTTTTTAGAGTTTAAATTTTTTAATTTATTTTTATACATTTATTTTTTTTTTTAAATTGAATTAAAATTTAAATTGATCTTTAATTTTTCTGTGCATTTTGTTCATATTTTAAATTTTTAAAAAATTTGACCATAAATCCATGTTGCGGGGCATATGGGGTGAGGGTAAAATGAGATCATGAAAAATATAATATATTAGAATCTGAACTGAGGGGCATCTCGTAATAAATTGAAACCTTAGGGGTATATCGCAATGAAAATGAAACCTCAGGGGTATATCGTAAAAAAAATGAAACCTCGGTGGTATCTCATAATGAAAATGAAACCTCGGAGATATCTCATAAAATTTGCTCAACCTCGGGCTTATTGTTATCTCCTTCATTTGTTTCGTTATAGAGAATATACGGGAGGTACCAAGTCCGCGTTTATAAAGCGCGTCTTTCTCAACTTGCTCGCCACTGAATTGCTGACCGAGATGGAGCAAAAGGAGGGAGAATGCTGACATTTATATAAAAAAACTTTCAGGAGAAGTAAGTCCTGCAACTTCTCTCTAACTCGTCTCCGCCCGCCCGGGAGTTCTCTTTCGTGGGGTTGACTTCTGTATCAGCGCAGGTGAATATTTTAAAAAGTCAACTTCATTTCTCTTCACTTATGCCATATCCTTCATTTCTCTTCATCAAGTCCCCCAATCCCGAAACCCTCGATCTTCTTCCTCCCAAATCCCGATCAACTATCAAACCTAACAAAAATGGGCAACCTGACACTAGAACTAACCCTGATCTCCGCAAAGGATCTGAAAAACGTTAACCTAATCGGAGTAATGGACGTGTATGTCGTCGTATCCTTATCACACGACTCAAAATCCAAACAGAAAACCCCAGTCCATACAGACGGTGGAACCAAACCATCCTGGAACCACACCATGAAATTCACTCTCGACGAGCAGAAAGCTTTGCAGTCAAACTCCCCTCCTCATCTTTGAGATTAAGCACGAATCTTTCGGAAAGGACGAGGAAATTGGTGAGGTCAGAGTACCTGTCAGCGAATTGATCAATTCATCAAAGAACCAGAAGATCGATTCCAAACAATTCGCCGCGTATCAGGTCAGACGACCCTCAGGGAAATCTCAGGGTGAGCTTAATATATCGTATAAAGTGACGGATGCACCGGACGCTGCGGCGAAGGGTAAGGGTGATAATCCAGTTGGGTATGGTTATGCTGCTGGTGGTAGTAGTAGTTATGGAGGACAGCCACCGGCTGCGTATCCACCCACGGGTCATGGTCCTTACCCACCGGAAGCTGGATATTCTGGATCAGTTGGTTACCCAGGATCAGCACCGCCGCCACCAGCTGGGTATGCACAAGCTTATCCGCCACCAGCTGGGTATCCTGGTCAAGGGAGTGGGGCACCACCGCCGTATCAGTCTGGTTATGGACCCCCACCGTCGGCACAAGGGTACCCACCAGCGCAAGGTTACCCGCCGGCGCAGTATGGTGGTGGGTATCCACCGCAGCAACCTGGGTATGGGTACGGTTATCCTCCGAGTCAACCAGCGGGTGGGTATCCGGGCGGTCAGTATAATCAAAAACCGCAGAAACCGAAGAAGAGTGGTAGTAAAATGGGAATGGGATTGGGTGTTGGTTTACTCGGTGGTGCTCTAGGTGGGCTTATCATTGGTGATATGGTCGGGGATGCGATTGAAGACAGCGTGGGTTTCGACTTCTGATTATTGGTTTTTTTTTATAATTTATTTTGCTGGGTTTGTATTGATATCGGTTTCGGTTCATCTTATTTTAAAATTAATTTTCAATTAATTGTTGTTTGTACATGGCTTCTGTGAACTTTGGCAGTTTGGTCAATATTTATGAAAGTTTGGCTTTGTGCTTTGCTGTTATCCTCTGCTTTTCGGATCATGTGGTTGAATCCTTGTTTCAGGGGTGGAAGTTGGAGCATGTTAATGAATGCCCTTGTTCAATTTGTTGCCTTGTATTGTCCTTATTGCTCCTTTTTGGATTATTTTCTGAAGATCATTATTTGAATGATACCTGAAACTTCTATTCATTTGAGTACTTTTGTTGGGGGATGCTGTCCATAAAATTAGAATTTTTTTTTATCTTCTACTTCCACTCTTAGTATTGAAAGGCTATCCCATCTTATTGATGAAGAGATGGAAGCACGCAACTGGAAGACTATCAAATTGGACCACAGGATATCCCATCTAGGGGCATCTATGTAACTATGTTATGCGGGATGATTTTGTCTCACTGATGAGAGAACCTACAACTGGTCAAGTTATGAATAGTTGCCTCAATAGATTTTGCCGGGGATTAAGTAAGAAAGTAAGTCTTACCAAATTTAGATGATGTTCTCTAAGAAATTGACAACTCATAAATCTATTGAATTGAGCTCTTATATTGCTTACCCAAAAATTTGGAGATAATAGGGTGTGAACTTTTTCTAAAGAAAGCCTAGCCAGACACATTTCAACTCAATGATGGACAAGTTTAAAGCTAAAATAGGTAGAAGCAAACTTGGCCTTGTGCAGGTAGGGTGAGGGTTGAAAAGCTTGTCGTCTTGACTTTACTAGTTTTAAATATGCAAGTGTGGCATTTACGACTCTTGTTGCGCAATAAGATCGATAAAGCTTGACACTCCTTCCTGTAGGGCACACAGAAGGAGAAAAAAAACTACACACTGTAACGTGGAGGAACTGTTGCGAAACAAAAGCTGAGGTGGGAAGGGAATTAAGAAATCAAAGGAGACGAAGATGGCTTTCCTTGCAAAGTTGAAATTGAGGTTGAAGAGGAAAGAGACGACCTTTGGTCAAGAGTGTTGAAGGGTAATAACCGAACACAAGGTCTAGTTCAGTCTCAAGAACTTGGAAGACTATCACAACAATTGGTGGTGTAGGTGGGCAATTAGTGATGAGAAAATTATAAACTTCTGGAATGATATTTGGGGCCTTGGATAGATCTCTCTTATGGTATTTTTGGAACTGACCAGGATGTTCTTATCCATGAAGCTAGTTTTGCAAGTGGGATGAAGTGGAGGGTTGAAAGTAATGGTGGCCATCAGGTCCGGTTCTACCCGGAACCGGCGGTTCTACCCGGAACCGGCCGGGAACCGGTGGGAACCAGAATCGGAACCGAACCGCCTCAGCCGGTTCCGAATACAATACATGTTTTGAGATTCGGGCCTGAACCAGGCTCAGAACCGGAACCGGAACCGCTTGGAACCACCGTCGGATTCGGAACCGGGAACCGGAACAGGAACCGGAACCGGTGGAACCGAAACCGGAACCGCCCCGGAACCGGTTGAAGTTACCGTGTAATATTTTAGAATGTATTAGTAAATTAGTATTACTTTCTTTCCATGTAATCTTTTTTTAAAGACTTACAAATTGACATCATGTAACCTCTTAGTAGTTGTACTTTTTTTCCTAATTAGGGTTTTCCCAATGGGTTTTTACCTAATAAGGTTTTAATAAGACAGTGAATCATATAATAAAATTCTCTTTGTTCCTTATTTTTGTAAATTCAATAAAAATTCCTAATTATTTGTTTCTTACACATTTATGATTATAAACTTGAAGAATAACCTATCTAGGAGTAAAGTGGATGGAAAGTGCAACGTGTCTGCTCAAACGGATCTCAAATCGAAGCTAAAACGAAGCAACTAAAGCCGATCGAATCTTTCCGGAACCGGTCGGAACCGATCAGAACCGGAACCGGAACAGGAACCGGACGGAACCGGCCGGAACCGGTTTTTTGACCGAATCTGAAGCGAATCCAGATTTCAGAACCGGAACCGGAACCGGAACCGCCCAGACCGGATCCGAATACGAATACACATTTTCTGGAATCGGAACCGGTGGAACCGGAACCGGAACCGGTGGAACCGAACCCGTGGCCACCATTAGTTGAAAGTGAGAGGAGTAATATAATTTTTCTGTTTCACCATACATAACAAGCTTCAGATAAAGACTGCTATAGTATGACTGAAAATGGGAGTGTTCGTCTGTCTCGAGTAACCTTCAAGAGTGGTTGTTTAAAATTTGAGGTATGAGTAAATGAAAGATTAAGAGTTGAGTTAAACTATACTTTTTTCTCACATTCCATAGCTAATGAAATAAGAGAAATAAATATTGGAAAAATTACATCCCACACCCCATTAGATTTAACGTATTTTCACAAACCACCCACGTGGTTTGGATATTTACTTTCCCCACCCATCAACTTAGCTATCCCGCACCCATTAGATTTAACGTATTTTCACAAACCACCCACGTGGTTTGGATAGTTACTTTCCCCACCCATCAACTTAGCTCCGTTTTACATCCGTCAACATTTCATTTTGTTTCTGTTAGTCGATGCCAGATGTCCCATTTTAACTTGTTCCCCTATATGCTGACATGGCATATGAGAACAATGATCTACTTACTAGAGTAAGTGAAGGGAATGAAGGCGACCGTGAATTTTTTTCCTTATTCGCCAGCTAGGGTTTCAAAATTACGGTTAGTGGAGAAGATAAGTTCACGAATAATACGTGTTTGGATTGCACTGACGCGGAGGAATGTATTACAAAATTATCGTGAGTGAGATGAAGATGTAGATGCAGCAAATCCAGAGATTTGTCTCTGCCGAGACACAGGCATAAGTCAAATTTGGAGAATATATTGCAAAACTACCCGGAGTGAGCCGGAGAATGTATTGCAAAATAATCGTGGTGAGTGCGAGAGGCAGGTGCAGTAGTTCAAGAGATTTGTTTTCGCAGAGGCTCAGACACAAGACAAATCTGAAGGAGACGCATTTAGCGAAATTAAAGAACATCACTAATTAGTCACAAATAAGTTGACGGCTGAAGTATTTGTGTCAATTACTGAGATTAGTTGCCAGTGACACTGAATCTCATCGGTATATGAATTGTTAATAGATCTACCGTCTGGATAATATATCAGAATCTAAGCTGAACTCCCAGAGTCTGTTGACGCGGAGAGCGAGAAGACTAATCCTTGGGCTCAATAGATCTGGAAATGAATTCTTAATTCTAAATGTGGTGAACCTGATCTCTTCTCCGCCACAGGGCTAGGATCTCTGTAGAGCCACAAGGTCTCTCGAGGGAGAGTAGTAGTAGATCGAACTGAAAATCGCTCGACCATGAACTGTTAATAGATGTTCGAAAGCCAGTCAAGGAAGTAGAATAGTCACTTTGGCAGAAAGTAAGAGATAGGGAAGGGAGGGATGATCCAGAGTTTATTACTTGGTAGATCGAACTAGTCATTGAGGACAGGGAGCAGATTTACCAGAGATGGGGAGGAAAGGGAGAAATTAGAGAGATAAGGGCAAAAATCTGAGGAGAGATCTTGGCATCGGCACAACCTCGATTACTTATAATCTTCCTTCTAGTTGGAATCTTGTTGTTTATCGTTTTTTCTCTCAAGAAGACAGATCTGGAGAATGTGTAGCAAAATTTTCGTGAGTGAGCTAGAGATGCAGGTGTAGTAGTTCTAGAGATCTTCGTAGAGGCGCAGACACAAGACAAAAGAAAATGAAGCAAGGCGCAGAGCAAGGAGATAGCTAGAGAAGATGCCATGTCAGCATACAGGGGAACAATTTAAAAACAGGACATTTGGCATTAACTAACAGAAAACAAGAGAAATGTTGACGGATATAAAACGGAGCTAAGTTGATGGGTGAGGAAAGTAATTATCCAAACCATGTGGGTGGTTTGTGAAAATACGTTAAACCTCATAGGTGTAGGATGTAATTTTCCCTAAAATATTTTATGAGAATTCTACATAGGAGGAAGTGAAACAAAGGAGTATCGGTTGCTAGCATATGTGATCAAAAAAGCCCATGAGGCAACTTGTAAGGTACCCTGTAGGGGAAGTAAAAGAACAATTGAAACATAGTGAAATCTACTTGACACTTTGTGAAATGTAACGTAGGTGGAGTAAGACAGGAACAGAAAGATCTATGTACAACAGGTGGAGTAATGAGACCTAGTGGTGACAGCTGGCTCTCTCATGGGTGTTGGAAGCTAAAGAATATCTTCATACTGGAGGCTGAGTTGAATGCCCGCGCTTGACGAAAGTCATGCGCTTAGGAATCTAAAATATTAGTTGGAACTCAAGTAAGAGGTCAAACCAGGAGAACCAAGTAGTCAAGGATGGAATAAAGGCTACTTAGGGTCTACATCAGGCAAGTAAAGTGAAAGCTTTCCCCAAGAAGGAGCAGCGTTTGAAGAAAGCCACCATGGGATTTAGTAGTTTTTTTATCATGTCAGTAAATGAGGAAGACTATTTTCAAATATTGTAAGGTAGTTATGGTTAAGTCAGAGGGTAAGTTTTAGCTCGTTTGGGGAACAAATTCACTAGTACAAAAAACGTCTATTTCGGCGCCCCTATTTCGGCGGTTGTAGATAAAACCGCCAAAATAGGGGCCCGAGATGTATACCGTATGTAAAGAAGGGGTCTATTTCGGCGGTTCATATCTAGGAACCGCCGAAATAGGTCCTTTTTAATAATTAAAAAAATTAAAGAGACCTATTTCGGCAGTTCCTTACACGAAACCGCCGAAATAGGTGTTTCTATTTTTCTTTTTTTTTTTAAATTTAATCATCTATTTCGCGGCGGTTCTCTGTTAGGAACCGCCGAAATAGGTCTCATTAATTTTTTAATTATTAAAAAGGGCCTATTTCGGCGGTTCCTAACAAAGAACCGCCGAAATAGATCCTTTTAATTAACCCCCCCCAACCCCGATTCGAAACAATTACGATTTCATTAGGTTAATTAACCCCTCTTCTCCTCTCTGTTCCGCGGCGATTGCGACCCACCACCGCCACCACAGCCGTCGCCCGCCCGCCCTCCTCCTCCTCTCGCTGTCGCCGGTGTCGCCGCGTCGGTGGTCGTGCAAGGTTGGCGTCGCCGCCCTCATTCCGCCAGTCAACAGAGGCGAACAGAGGTGAGAGCAACCCTAACTTTGTATTTCGATTGTGTTTATTTAATTGTTAATTGTTGTTAAAATTGATAGATTGTTGTCACATTGTGATTGTGGATGATGATATTTATTGTGTGTGTGAAATCTTTGCAAGATTTGGTTGTTAAACTATTAAATTTATGTATGCACACAAGGTGTTCGACGAAATGTCCGAGTGAATTTTTGTGCTGTTTTGGCCCTTCTTTTAAGTGTAGTTAGGTTAGCTTATTTGGGCTAGATTTATTATGCTTATAAACGTATGAATGAGTGTTGTAATATGTGCAATAAATATAAGTATAGTGATTGCGAGTAAAAGATATGTTGTTAATTAAGATGAGCATTAAGTATGAGTAGTTTATTTCTTATATATTTAAAAGTATTGCGTGTGTGGAGAATTAGAGAAAGTGTTATGAAATGTATATGTACAGTGCAATGAAAACATGATATTAAATTAGCAACGAGTAATGATATAGATGTGTCGCGTGTAATATGATGTCTGGTTGTGTCATAGTATAAAATATTATTGTGTTATTTGTGTATATGACGATAAGTGAAATACAAAGATAAAAAGTTAGTTATTAGTTGTCTGTAATAGTAGGTGAAGTGAAGAATGCGTGTGTGTATGTGTTGAAAGTAGTAGCTTGTGTGAGCAAGTGAATATGAAAGTTGTAAACGCAAAGTAAAATAATCAAATTTTGTAGTGAGTTTAGAAGAAAGAAATAGTAAAGAAGAAAGAGTGTATAAAGTAATGAGTGAGCAGAATGATGATTATAGTAGATAAAAGTAGTAAAAAGTGTAGAAATGATAAGTAGAAAAAGTGCTAGTAAAAAAGAGTGGAAGACCCTGAAGTAGTGTAAGAAGTTAAATGCGTAGTAAAAGTGTTAGCGTAGTAATAGACAAGTGTGTGTAGGGGGTGAAAATTTCGTATGTATGCGTTAAGTTGATTTCTGTGAAGTGTTAAGTGGTAAACAATTATATGTGCAGCACATGAAAGATGTAATGTAAGTGTAGAACGTTTTCGTAGTGTGTAATATTGAATAAGAGCGTGAACAAGCAGTCATAGTAGAAAAATATTGTAGTAGGTGAGGTATTAGCCGTTTTAGTAGCGGTTTGAAGTAGAGGTGTGAGAATGTATTTATATATATATATATGAGTATTGTATAGTCGTTAAGTTTAATATAAAATTATTCTAATTGATCTGAATGTTGTTCAATCTTTATGCGTTGCCTCTGTAGAGATTGGTGTTGCTACACAAGTCTCGCACGCCGATTGAAAGAGGGGCTGAAAACAATTCATTTATGAACCGGTATTTTTTTTTAATTTAACTCTTCATTCTCTTCATTCTCTTCACTCACTGTAATATAATCTAACTTATCATTTTTCTCTTTTGTGTCTCTACAGATAAATACTTAAGGGGCTTCTTTACCATTTGATGGTAGATTGAAAGCGGAGTGGAGAGCAATTCATTTTCGAACCGGTAATATATCTAACTTATCATTTTTCTCTTTTGAACTTTGTATTTGATTTCCACAAATTATTGGAATTTCGTTTGATGAATGAATTTGGTATATATTAGTTTGGTTTATGATTGAAATTTGTGTTGTTGAATAATTGGTGAATGCTTAATAATAGGCATAGTTGTGTCTTTATTTTACTTTGTATTTGATTTCCACAAATTATTAAAATTTGGTTTGATGGATAAAGTTGGTATTAGTTTGATTTGTGATGGAAATTTGTGTTGATGAATGGTTGGTGAATGCTTAATAATAAGCATGGGATAGGTAAAATTATGCAAAAGTCATGCCGTTTTTTTTTAATCTCTTCGTAATTAATATTGTTTGATGTATGTGTATATGTCTAACAATATCTAATTTTTTTTATCAGGTCTCACTACATTCAAGTCCGTGAATCACCTCTCTTGTTTCCCGCCTTCTTCCATTACTGTTCCTCTTTCCTCCTCTGTGCACAAGTAAGTAACTAAACCTTATTTTTTGTTTAATAAATGCAATTATGTATTTAAATATAAGTGCTAGTACATAATTTAGCTTCATTCCCTATTTGTTGATGCATTTCTTTTTTAATTATTTTTTGTTGCTCCCTTGCAGAGACATATCAGAAGTGGTATTGCTGCATCTCTCGCACAGAAGCCTACCTCTCAGGCACCAGTCTCCCCTGTCCATAAATCCTTAAAAAACAAGTACGTATTCTAACTCTCGATTCTTTGTTAATCTCTAAACCGGTTTGAACTTATACAGTGGAGAATTGAAAGCGTTGATTTGATGATCTGAATTTGCAATTGGTTTTCAGTTAGCTAGTAAAGAATTGATTTATTTTAATTGTTGGTTGCTGCCATTGTTGGAATGTTTGTGGTTGTGATGACTTTGGTGAGTGCTGAATAATAAGCACGGGATGTGTACAATTATGCAAAGGTCATGCCAAATTTTTTGTAGAAAAAGTATTTGTAATATTGTTTTAAACACCGGTTTCTGTTTTAGAAGTGCAACAATTTCTTAAATTTAAAATGGTAGTTTATTTTGTGTTTGCAACCTTAGAGTTAGGCTAGAGTAATTGACAATCATCCCAGTCATGCTCCATTAGGAAATGTGCAACATAACAGGCATATAACACACTACATGGCTACATACAAATCTAACTCACACCTGTGATCTGTTGCACATGTAGTATGGAGCGTGACTGGATGTATGGTGATAGAGGCGAACATTTTGACAAAATGCTGAAAGAGTTTTGCAAAGCTGCAGTGCAACACAAGGACAGGACAAAGGCGGAGAAAATTCCATGTCCTTGTGTTGATTGTGGTGTGGTTAGACATTATTCAAGCATCAACCTCGTACAACTCCATGTGAAGACCCGTGGTTTCATGCCACATTATACAAAATGGATTTTTCATGGAGAACGTGTTGAAGATAATGCTTCATCTTCCTACAGTCACGATCGGTGTAACTCAAGAACCGAGCAGACATTCGATACTACTAACGAGTCAGAACTCCCAAGCGCTTCTGGAGTCAATGTTGACAGTGAGTCGACTTATCATGATGAACAAATTGACGAGATGCTTGGTAACGTTGAGGATAACTTTGTCGACCGGCCGGATGAGTATCAAAGGTTGTTGGACGCATCCAAAACGGCGTTGTATCCTACTTGCACTAAGTACACGAAATTGACAGCTATATTGAATTTGTTCAACCTGAAGGGAAGATATGGATTGAGTGACAAAGGTTTCACGGCATTCCTCGAGCTGATTCATGATATGCTACCGGATGAGAACGGTCTCCCTACGACCACGTATGAGGCAAAGAAATGGGTGTGTCCAATGGGAGTAGAGTACAAAAAAATTCACGCGTGTCCAAACAACTGTGTGTTGTACAGGGGTGAATACGAACATCTGGACAATTGCCGAAATGTTCGTTGTCCCGGTATAAGCATAAAGATGGTGAGTACTCCTCCGTTCAAAAAAAAAGCCCTCCAGCAAAACTTGTTTGGTATTTGCCGATATATACCCAGATTCAAACGGTTGTTTGCGAATCCGAAAGATGCAAAGAACTTACGATGGCATGCGGAGGGTAGAAAGAGTGATGAAGACTAAGACATCCAGCAGATGGGCCTCAGTGGAGAAACATCAATAGACGGTTCAAAGAACATTTCAGACATGAAGATAGGAATCTGAGGCTTGGGTTATGTACTAATGGAATGAACCCGTACGGCACATTGAGTAGTCAACACAGTACATGGCCTGTTCTGCTAGTGATCTACAATTTGCCCTCATGGTTGTGTATGAAATGAAAGTACATCATGTTATCGCTCCTGATATCTGGTCCCAAGCAGCCAGGTAATAGCATTGATGTGTACCTTGCCCTCTGATCGACGATCTGAAGCTATTGTGGAATGAGGGGACCGTGGTATATGATGCTTATGCAAGAGAGAATTTCACGCTCAAGGCTTTGTTGTTCTGTACCGTCAATGACTTCCCTACGTATGGGAACTTGTCCGGTTACACGGTTAAAGGAACATTTGCATGTCCCATATGCGAGGAAGACACTTGTTCGGACCGTTTAAAACATTGTGGGAAGAATGTTTATATGTGTCATCGACGTCTTCTCCCCGAAGATCACCCTTATCGAGTAACGAAGAGAAAGTTGTTCAATGGTCAAGCCGAAACTCGTGTGGCCCGTCTACCTCTGAGGAAGTGTATGAAAAGGTTAAGGACATTGTAAATGTATTTGGAAACACATCAAAACCGCGAAAAACATTTGGAAAAAGTGTTCTATCTTTTGGGAACTACCTTATTGGCGTCATCTTTCTGTGAGGCACTGCTTAGACATCATGCACATTGTGAAGAACGTTGGTGAGGCAGTGAGTGGGACTTTACTCAATATACCCGGCAAACAAAAGACGGATTGAAAATCAGAAAGGACATGCAAACCATGGGTATACGAAAGGAGTTACACCCACAAGAGAATGGGAAACGAATCTACCTACCTCCTGCATGCTACACGCTCTCAAAGGCTGAAAAGATTAGTTTCTGCAAATGTCTGTACTCGGTAAAAGTACCGTCTGGGTACTCTTCAAACTGGAAGAACATTGTATCGATGAAGGATTTAAAACTTTTAGGCATGAAATCTCACGATTATCATGTACTGATGTTACATCTTCTTCCGGTCGCAATTCGAGGGATATTGCCATCTGATGTCAGAAATGCTTTAAACTCGGTTATGTTTCTTTTTCAACGCTGTTTGCTCCAAGGCAATTGACGTAACCTCTCTAGATGATCTACAACGTGAAATTGTTGTCACATTATGTCAACTTGAGATGTATTTCCCACCATCTTTCTTTGATATAATGGTGCATCTAATTGTGCACATCGTTCGAGAGATACAGTTCTGTGGTCCGGTATACTTACGGTACATGTACCCTTTTGAACGGTACATGGGTATTCTGAAAAGTAGAATGAAGAATAGGTATCGAGAGGGGAGTATTGTTGAAGCAATAGTGACTGAGGAAGTCACGGAGTTTGTGACCGATTATTTGAGTGAGGCAGAGTCTATTGGTATCCCAAACCACGACACTATGGCAGGTTTAAGGGTAAGGTGTTATTGGTAGAAAGATCGTGCAAGTTTCGCGTTCACTTATCATCAAGCACATTTGTTTGTCTTACACATCTTGAGGTTGTTGAACCTTATTTGGAAACCCATATGGTTGAGTTAAGGCATCAAATCCTTTGAAAAACCACATTTGGCTGACAAAAGAACAAAAGCCGAGTTTTTTATCCAATGGTTTAAAGATCATGTGTTGACATAGCATCATCAGATCCAGAAGCTGTAAGTATATTTTCCAATCATGTTGTATCCACATTGTCACATCATTGCGCACCTGCATCGATCACCTTCAGAACTTCTACACTGACTGACATATCATATAATCTGTAATGGATATACATCTTTTGAGGGGTATGATATTAGTGGTATCACTACACTGCACGCCAAGATGCCAAATCGATAAACCAGAATAGTGGGGTAAAATTGAAGCTGCTGCCACTAAGTACCACAGCGATAACCGATCTCAACCAGTTAGTAATTTGTATTATGGTGTCATCGAGGACATCTGGGAACTAGACTATGACATTGATTCCTTTCTGTTGTTCCGGTGCAAGTGGGTGGACAACCGACGCGGGTACCAAATGATGAGGGCTTACCATGGTTGATCTTTCACGGTTACACGGTTATAATGATGATCAATTTGTTCTGGAAAGGATTGCGAGCAAGTGTTGTATGTTGAGGATCCGAAAGACTGCAGATGGTCTGTTGTTCTTCCAGGAAGAAGGCCGGTTGTAATCGAAAATGAAAATGAGGATAACGATGAAAATGGGACTGTAGAGGAAACATCCTTGTTTCCTACTGGATTACCAGATTCGATTGATGATACCGAAAACGATTTGCTCTACGCACGATCAGACCATGATGAGGGTGTTTGGGTAGAAAATATGAAATGATTTATGTTTTTGTACGTTTCAGGTAATGTTGTTAGTAGAATGTAGACTGTAATATCATCTTAATTGTTATTGTTATGCATCATAGTATTTATGTTATGAGTTTAACTGATGAAAATGCTTTATGATTTTTTTTGCAGTGAATGATCACCCTGATGACCCCATTGGACGGCTTATCTCGACTGGAGAACCTGAGCCACAGCAGAATAGACCAAGTAAGCGGGTCACAGAGGAGGAAAGAAGAAGAAGGACCAGTTAGCAGTACACGAGACTGAGGCTGGCCCTTCACAGAAGAGACCGACAGAGAGGAGTTGTCCCACCAGAGGCGAAGAAGCAAAAGAAGAGAGGTGCTACACGTGGGCTGAAGGCTAACAAGGGCCCTCCTACAAAACCGGTGGACTTCAATCAGTTCAACCAACCCCATGGAATTGGAAGAATGACTTCACCGCTTACGGTAGCCATTTGGTGAAGTCATATTGCAACATAAACCACAACTGGAAGCAAGTGCCTCAATCATTGAAGGATACTATGTTTCAGCGTCTTCAGGTAAATCTCTACATTATTACTATGATCTTTTGTGAAATAATAGAACATTTATGTTTACTTTACTAACTGAATGATCTTGTACGTAGTCTCGTTTCTCCGTGGATCCCGCACTTAAAAAGGATGTGCTATCAGCGATGTCGAAACAGTTCCGGGACCACAAGAATAAGTTGGCTGACAAGTTCATCTACAAGATGCCTACTCCAGAAGATCCAGATGATCCAGATGATCCAGATCATGGTGGAGACGGTGAGAGACCACCATGGGAGGTTTACGAAGGCATAACAGAAGAGCAATGGGTAAATTTGAGAGGCGTCAGACACCGGAGTTCCAGGTGCACTTTATTGTCATACATACATAAATTAATCTTAATTTCTTATATTTTTTTGTGTTCAATTTCACTTAACATGATCCCATTAATTTATGCAGGCTCTCCGTGCGAAATAACAAGCAAATGCTAAGAAGAATCTGTACCCTCGCCACTTAGGTGGAAAAAGTATTGCTCAAAGGGTACCAGAATGGGAGCAAAAGGGATATCTGCCCACGGATGGCTCATTGGATGCCAGTGGCAGAAGAATGAAAGTGTGGGAGTTAAGCCACATTCCGAAGAACTCTACTCCCGAAAATCCTCAATACGATGAAGCCACGAGAGCAGTTATTGCTCAAATGGTAAGTGATATCATTTCATTTTCAGTCAAATTGTTCATTTCCTTTGTATATGAACTTATGTTAAACTAATAACTGTATTTGTGTGTTATATTAGGGTGAATTAAGCTCTCAGCTCACCCAGGGCACCTGGACCTCACAGAGGAATGATGATCCTCTTACACGCGCTCTTGGTAAGAAGGATCATCCAGGTCGTGCCATTGGGTTTGGTGGGCACGTTGGTATCCGCCAGGCATTTGGCGCACCCGGGTCCAGAATCAGCCGGGACAGTCGATTAGCTATGAGGAGCACCTGAGAGCGTTGGCTGAGATGGAGCAAGGATTACTCAGAACGTCGACGGAGGATCGCTCAGGCTATATCAAGGATTCAGCCACAACAGCATGAAAGCCAAGAGGTTTCTCGACCACCAGTTGATCAGTCACCCATTCAGCAGCAGAATGCACCGGTAGTGAGAAGTAGTGTCCACTCGGCTGATCCGTTTCCCTATGCATCTCTACAGGTTAGACTAACATTTCAATTGAGTACATGACGATTATGATTTTTCACTTGATCACTAATATCATCATAGAAGAATTCACAATTTTTATCTAAACAAGTTCCACATAACACTCAGGCACCCACTGAGTGCCATCTTTTTTACAAATTGGAGTAGAAGAGGTCATGGTTGCATGGGGAAAACTTTTCCCCTCTCGTCTAAGTGATATTGTGCACGGTGAACCACTTCGACATTACCATGCACTAGTGCTTCTAGACGAATTTGTTGCAGAGCATGCTGACGTCGGTTTACCGGTGCCGATCCCACAAAGACCTACCGTGCGTTCTGCACAAACTGCGACAGTGCAGTGGCCTGCACGATTGGTCAGACTCCCTGGGCAGGTATTACTCTTAACCGTTGCTATAAAACTATTAGTGTACCACCTTGCATCCATATACTCAATTAGACTAATATCATAGGATATGACCCCACCGAAGACTGATAAGGGCAAAGGAAAAAGAATTACCACACCTGTGCAATCAAAGGCATCCACAAATTTTGTGCTTAGACCTGCTTTGGTGGAGAAGAGATATTGGCCGGCTTGTCGACTAATATGCAGATTCTGCATTCCTCGTTGTTGCTGCTACCACCTGATTCTGATTGCCTCACTGTGGAAGATCCCGAGCGGATATTTCACTATATAGTTCAAGGAGAAGATATACATCGATTTGGGATGTATATGTCCGACTTCGAGGAGTGCTTCAGGAGGGATTGGTTGAATGTGTCGATTATCAAGTCGGCCGCCATGTGAGTGACTTCTACCTTTTATATTTTGAATTCATTAATTGGTGATGAATTAGATGTTTGAATAAAAAGTTAATGACTAATGATATTGCCTCATAGGTGGGTGCATGATAAGGCGATCAATGTCTATGAAGATCAAAGATTTGGATTCCTGTGTCCTGCTATGTGCAGTGAAGTCCAGATGACAAGTGATCCAAGGCCTTATGCAATATATGACGAATGCCCTCTTTGAATGTTCTAACAGGTCATTTATTATGATGCCATATCATTCAGGGTATGATATTTGACTATTTCTCTTAGTATTATCTAAAACATATAGTTTGTGTTAGTTGCTTAATGATTTCAACACATTGTGTAATTTGTGGACAGTCGACATTGGTCTTTGTTTGTGCTGGTGATGTCGAAGCACCCACGAATCTTGCAATTTGACTCACTTGGTACGGGTGCCAAGAGACCGAAGATCTCCACCGCAATACTGGGGTAATTAGTTTGTTATCGTAAACACAATTATTTTACTTAACATTAACTGTTTCATAACTTGCTACTGATGCTTAAAACTATATATATTGCTGATGTATGTAGTTCCATGAGAGCTGCATTAAAACTCCAGGGTATAACAATGAAGAGTAACATCCCTTGGAACACTGTCAAGGTACTCTATTAATTGATAAATTTGTGTGATAATGTTTAAACTTGTTTATAACTGTCAATATGTGCGTTTGTATAGTGTCCGGTGCAGCCTGGGGGTTCAGAATGTGGATACTATGTCATGAGATTCATGAGTGACATAGTAGGAGCGGCGAACCTTTTACCAGAGCACTCGTTAGACAAGGTAACATTCTTTGAAAGTTTCAGTTATGCTCTTTACATGTTGTTAGACTTGTACATTTTAGATTAATGTTCATTTTTTTTTCAAGGCTTACGAAGAAGTGTTCAAGGTGGTCAGTATGATGATGCTCAAATTGTTGAGATGCTTGAGGAATGGTCGGAGTTCGTCTGCACAAGTTTAATGAATTGATGATCATGAAGATGTTTTGTGAACTTTTTTGAGTATGTAAATGTAACTCTATACACTTGTGGATGGTGTAATGGTAGATTTGAATTGTATTGTGTTTTTTTATTTGTAATGAAAGTGTGAATTGCATTGGTTTTGTTAACTCTCAAATTGTGGTGCGTCGTTGGTATTAATTGGGAGCTTTTATAACTTTTTAAATGTGTGCTGGAGCTCCCTGTATGGATGAAGCTTATTACAGGTCTGATTGAACCAAATGTGGTGAATATATATATATATATATATAAGCTGGGATGGAAAAAAAACAAAAAAAAATACCTATCTCGGCGGTTCTTAGAGAACAACCGCCGAGATAGACCCATGGTCAATCTCACCAACGGTCAATCCCAGGGGCCTATCTCGGCGGTTGTTCTCTAAGAACCGCCGAGATAGGTACATCTAGTTCGGCGGTGCTCATTTCGGCGGTTCACAACCGCCGAAATAGGCCCATTGGAACCGCCGAAATAGCCCTTTTTTCTACTAGTGATTCCAGCAGTAGATAGCTTCTCAATTTCCCAAATCAGTAGACTTCCACCAAACACCCAAAACCAGCAGCTGACAGCTTCCGTAAAATCATCAACATACCTTCTCAATTTCCAGCAGCAGAACCTAACATCTCTGCTTTTTGAAACTATCAACAAGCGTTCCACCAAACACTAAAACCAACAACTGACACTTCTACAAACCATCAGCATACAACTCTCATTTCCAGCAGCAGGACCCGACAGCAGCCCCCAGCAGTTGTGAAATACCCCAAATCTAAATGATATTAAAATCATTATTTATTGGAATATAATCCAAACATAAATCAGTTCTCGTACGCATGCAAACCCATGCATGTAAACGTTACGTAAAAATAGTCGTTTCACCATAAACGCTATAACGCCTTAGAAACATGTGATCAAGCATGACCTTGTATGACCTTCTAAAACTCAAACCAAATGGTCATACACTCATTATATGAATATATAAATATATTCCCTAAGCTATATTCAGTCAATACGCAAAACGCTCGGGAGTGCTCACGCGCGCCCTTAAAGCACGAAAAGTCCGGAGGAGTGCCGAGGTGGCACGAACTCCTATAAAATTAATTCCTAGAGTTCCTAATATCATTATTTACCAATCTAAAGATAACCCACGAAGTGGTTCATCAAAATTCAACAAAGACCACAGGAGGATTTCTTAGCGCTCCTTTTGGCCCGGGAATGTTCCGATGGCCCGTAAATTATGTCACGGGTTGATATAACCCCATATAACTCAATGTAACACCTTAGTATATGTTTATTTACCATAATAAGTGTTTACAAACACTTGGAACTCATAAAAACAATTAGTTTCCAAAAATGCCTTAGAGCACAAAAACACACCTTCGGGTGTCACGAAAAATGCGTTTTACGCAATTGCCTTGTAGTTTTTGACATGCCACGAATTGGTAATCTTAAAAGGGTTAAAATGACATTCTAAATCAGTTGGTGTGACTAGTCAATAAGGCTCTCTATATGGGCCGATTTTAGAGCAAAAACTAGTATAAAAATTGCCTTTAAAGTTTATAAAAGGTCTTAATGCATGGTGACTCACCTTCCCATGTGTTGTATTACTTAATGTCAAAGTATGTAGGTCTCATTTGAACATCAAGCTGTCGAAATTAGGCCATGGAATAAGGCATGTGAGCTAGAACAAAACAAATGAGAAAAAGTAAAAAGTAGATCTAAGATCCACTTTATTTGATTCCTCCTTTTACATGTGACCTAACATGCTTATTCCTTGGCTCTTCAAAACCGATGGAGACCCTCATTCAGTCCTTAAAATCGTGCAACATAATGAGGAAGAGGACAAGTCATTAACTTAGAAAAATCAAGAGAATATACCTTGCTTTTCTTACCTTGTCTTCTAGCCAAAATAATTGTCTTGCCAACTCTTGCCTTGTCACACCTCACATGCCTATAACATGGCCGGTTTTCATGCTGGAAAGAAGACATTTATTGAGCCAATCAACCATGAATTAAACTAAGGAAAAGAATTGTCAAATGACATTAAAAATTTGACAAAAGAAATCAATTCCAATTGCCTCTTTCATTTACGTGAGCCAAGCCTCATTTGCTTCCTTGCCCTAGTCTTGCACGGTTTGGTAAGCTCTCCTCTCTCCCTTCTAGCTTCATCTTCTTCCTTTGAAGCTCTTAAGTCCATTAATGGAGTTTTAACTTCTACCTTCATCTTAAGGTAATTTCCTAGCATTTCTTGGCAAGTCTTGAAGCAAAACTCTTCCTAGCATATCAAGTTTGTTCGGCCACATCTAGTTCTCCAAGGAGATTGTCCAAACCAACATTAAACCAAGGGACATCTCAAGGTAGGTTTAAAGCTTGAAAATCCTTAAAGCACATTTTAAGTGTAACCAAGTTCTACCTCTTCTAAGTCTCTTTACTTCTTCATTTGGATGAAGGAACACTTGTTCTCCACCTACCTTAGGAGTGCCGAATTCATAAGGAGAAAAGTCTAAGGTAAAGGCTTGTAAAACTACTTCCAAATCTACTTAAGATCTTGTTGGAGATCTAACTCCTAAACATCCTTCATCTCTTGCATAAAACCGAAAGGAGCAACAAATTACCTTGGAGAAAGCTTGGAGATTCAAGAAGAAGTTCAAGCACTTAGCCACCTTGTTAAGAAGTAAGTTTACTATATAAATCTTTATATTATAAGCTTTGTTAAGCTTCTAAAAATTGTACAAAAATTATGTACACCTCCTAGGTTTATTAATACCGAAACTATATGGTTTTATATGCCAAAAATATAACCTATAACATATATAGAAAATATTTACCTTAAGACACATTTTTGTGTCACAAGTTTATTTATGTTACATATAAATTTAGGCCGAAAGTTCAAGAGCAAAAGTTCTTATTTTGAGCTTAGAATTTATATAAGACATTACAATAATTTATACATGAGTTATATAACTCCTATGAATTTATTTATAATTATTAGACATATAAATCCACTTTTATATACTATATGGTCACCAAATATTTATGGCCGAATACTCTAATTGAAAAATAGGTTTTAATGACCTACTTAGGTATATAAACTTATACTATAAAGTTTGGTGAGTTAAAAATATTTTATTAGAGCTTAAATGACTAATTAATTAAGTTATGTGGCTTAAATGTAATTTTTACAAAGTATAGTGCAAATATTGAGAAAGCCGAGAGTTTAAGGTGTATTTAGTGTAATTATGATATAATATAAGGTTAGGAATTAAGTTTATGAATTTTAGAGAATTTAAACAAGCTTTAAAATAACTTTTTATAAAGTTTTGGGCTATTATGTAATTTATAAAAGTTGTTATGAAAGTTTAGTATTTAATAGGTGGCGAATTCATAATTAAGAGAATCATTAAGTTCACTTTCGAATTTTAGGAATTTAATATTTAACTATAGTTTATAAGTTACTAAGTGACTATTATAAAGTTTTGGGGTGAAAATGTAATTAATGGAAAGTTCTAGACCAAAACCGATTTAGTTGGGTTAGTTTGGTAATTTAAGAATTTATATATTATATTCAGCATTTATGGAGAAATAAAATTAAAACTATAGTTTATAAGACTTTATGTAAAGATTATAAGATTTTGTGGTTAGATTGCAAATATAAGAAGTAACATATACATGCCGAGATTTTGAGGGGCTAAGATGTATTTTCCGAAAGTTATAATATTTATAAGTATGTCCAAAATATTAGTGGTAGTTTTGTAATTTAATTGAATAAGGAATTAAAATTCTATATATAAAGAGATTAGAATTTAATGTAAAGTTTATGAATTAATGTGGTTGTTTTGTAAATAACCGAATATAAGTTTAAGAATTTAGATTTAAATAAATATAGGTCCTATATGGATATTTGGAGGATTTAGAAAAAAATTTTGATTAAAGGAATTATGGAATTAAAGCTATGGCTTCATGGTTATTAGGAATTAAAGATAAACAATAAATATTACTTATGGTTAAAGGGAAATAATAAAACTATAAGAATTTTATGTCTATGTATGATATATAAATTATAAGTTGTTATGTCATTAGACAATTAAAATAAACAACAAATGCAATGAACACATATATGTGCATTAAAGGATTTATAAATAAATCAAAAGAAATAACAAATAAGTTATACATAAAATCATGAGGTAATTAAAAGAAATAAACCTCACATGAAATAACAACTACAAGGTCGTTAAAAGATTCAATAGAATCATTATATAAGGTAACATAAATTAACCCTCTCAGTTAATCCTATTCTAGCCTTGTTTGACCAGACGTTGACCGGGAACTAAACAGTACAGTCTACGGTGAACGGTATGGGATTCTTGCAACCTGTTTTCTACCGGATTACACCGGCTTGTGTGCTATCTGTTGTTTGAATAACGACCAAGATAATTATTGTAAACGTTGCATTACTCTTGTGCACTGTTGTATTATTTTATGTGCGTGAATGTTGCTGACTACATCGTGTATGTCCCACGCATACAAACTACTATACCAGTGGATTAAATTCCTGCGCTTCAGCGTACCGAGGTCTTGTACTCAAGTCTCTCACTAACTTCAGTTTATAACAAACGTCATTATCCTAAACGTGATAATTGACAATACACATTGTGTTCTTGATTAACGTCTTTAAATGACACTTAACAATTCTATACTTCGAGAACGAGGAGCCCAGTTCGATCTGGCCATGCATGCTACGGAGTTGTACCTGCCTCAGGTCGTCTCCTACTACGTCGCGACGGAAAATTCAGTTGGGAGGAAGACTCTATTCCTCCCGGATTCAAATGCCCTTCAGTTCGAGAAGACTTTATTCCTCAGTGGGTTCTTATTTCCCACGCCATTCAGTTCAGGGTTTGACTACGTCATCTCCTGGGGTTTCTATACCCAACCTTCTCTATAACGAGGTCACTATACCTTCACTATCTCAGTTATTCAGTTATACCTGTCAGTCCCATTGTGTGGACCGACTATCATTAAAGGAATTCAGTTCAGCTAACTTGACCTTCTGTGTCTTGTTCTATATGACATTATTGTCCTTGTGTGGATACTTGTTATCATCAGATTATACTTGTTTACAGCTTATAAAAAAATGAACTGCATGTATTCGACAAAGTAGTTTGGTGTGGCCCGGTAGACGATGGGCTGCACGTTTTCCATACCAGCATTGTTTGCTGAGCCCCTTGGGGGCACCCCCATTTTTCAGGTACCTGAAGTTTAAGAAGATCACTACACTGAGTGTAGGTGGGGTAGACCAAGCTTTGGGAGTCTACTATTAGTTAATCACTTTATTTCAGTATTGTACTTTGAGTTTGATTCCTAGTATCTCGGGTTGTATCTGTATTCCAGACCGTGACATTTGAGGATTGTATTTAGACTTAGCCTTGTTGGTCACAAGGGTGGCCAACGGCATTGTGATACCGCCCGGTTGTTGTATTTATTTCCGCTGCAGTTGTGTTTTATTTGGGAGGATCGCCGTTCAGTTTATTGGATTTCGGGTTGGGGTATTACAAAAATGGTATCAGAGCGTAGTTACGCTCTGGATACAAGGATACACCGAGATTAGGATTCCTAAGCTTTAGGCTATGGGTTGAGAGATAGTATTGAAAGGAGTTTAAGTTAGTTTATACTTAGACTACTATCCAAGATCCTTTGTGACCACAGTACCTAATATACCTCAACATCCTGCAGATGTCAGAAGAGGAGGACGACGTGGACAGGCCGATGAGGAGCCATCCGTCAGGCTGGCAGATATTGCTACTTTAATTGCTCAGGCTTTTGCACAGGCGGGGGTTGCACAGCAACAGCAGCTACCTCCACCACCACCACCCAGAGAGAGAGATTGGGTGAAGAGTTTGGCTGATCTCAGGCCAACTCCCTTCAAAGGGCAGATTGACCCACATACATACACTTAGAAACTTACATCATGGAGATGGAGACAGCGTTCGAGACGCTTGCAGTCCCACCTAGGGAGAAGGTAAGGCTTGCTGCCTTTTACCTGAAGGATGCAGCTAGAGATTGGTGGAACATGGTGAAAGCCGACCACCTGGATGACCCAGCCTTTACTTGGGGACACTACACTGCACTACTCAGGGGCAAATACTACCCGGCCCACGCCAGGATGGTGAAGACTAGGGAGTTTGATGCATTGGAGCAGACGGGAAGATGACCGTTGATGAGTATTATGCTAAGTTTACTTCACTACTCCGACTACTACCCGGGATAGGCTATTCGGACCAGATCTTGGTCGACCGGTTTATGGGGGACTAAGCCCTCGACTTCAATTTGGGATGGGACCAGTCATCCCCACCAGCTTGCAGGTAAAACAGGAGTAATGTGATCAGTTGAAAATTTTATTACCTACTTCATCATGAGAGAATTGGAAATTGATACCTTAAGATTTCAGGAATGTTACCATGCTGCCTCCGTTGTGGAGATTACTTGCAAGAGAAGGGATGCTTTGAGCTCCCAAAAGAGGAAGGACGGACCTGGTGGCGAAGATGCCAAGCAAGGGAACTCCTACAGAAGGAACAAACCCTATCAGAAAGGCCAGGGGTCCTATCAAGGAAAGGGGAACCAAGCTACTGGGAACCCTCAGTCAGGAACCTACGGAGTGGCAGCTCCACAGAAAACTTACCCACCTAAGGGTAGGCACCTTAATCGAGCAGCTAGACTTGAAACTTTTGTGATTACCTTAGTACCATTGGAATGTGAAATTAACCTTGATTTTATTAGGTTCTGGATCTGGCTCAAACACGGGCCAGAAGTATGTCCGCCGTTTCAACTGTAAACAGTGTGGAAAGGATCACCCCGGCGTGGACTGCCAGGGGAGAAGGTCATGTGCCGCTACTGTCAGATACTCGGGCATCGTGCCTTCGAGTGCATCCGAAACCCGGAGAGCGGGAACTACCGCCCGGGAGCAAAGCCAAGCACCGGCCCTAAGAATGGAGCTAGCGATACTCGCCCTCCACCACAAACCAGGCTCAGGGGTATAAGGGCAAAGGCCCAGCATCGGGACCCGCCCTGCATGTCATGGACCGCTCAGATGAGGCTGGTACTTCTACCAACCCAGGTATTTCTAAACCGTGTGAACCTATTATTGAACAATGGATGATGTGAATGAGTGCTTGCATGCCTTGATTGCCTAACTAAGTAGGAAAGAATTAGTAAGACTCACTAGTAAAATTTGAAACCACGTAGGAAGCTATAGATATGCTTTCCTATCCCCTCACCGCCCTCCCTGGAAGAAAACATTATCAAAGTACAAGAACCAGAGAACGAACAATGTAAGGTTATCCAACCAGGTTTGATATTACTCAAGGATACCTAACACCGGAGACACAAATTGCAATCATTAGAAAATGTCAAGAATTGGGAGCAGGACCAGGAGGGTTCTACACTCCAGAATTTCCAGGAGGATCAAAAATGAAGCTGAAAATGATGTGCTTGGGAAAGGATTGGAATCCTTATACCAAGAATTACCAGGATACAAGAAATGGAGATGGAGCACAAGTGCCAAAAATCCCAGAAGAATTTTTACAAATTGGGAACAAGAGTAACAAGCAGTTACTACAGCTCAGCAAGAAGAAGATCCAGTTCCCAACTTAAGGCTGATCTATGTATCATCAACTTCTATGAAGAAGGAGGCCGCTTGGGATTACATCAGGATAAGGATGAAACACAAGGGTCCCTCGATCAGGGGATACCAGTATTGTCTTTGTCAATTGGAGACGACGCAGAGTTCCTTTATGGCGAGCAGAAGCGTGTGGACCTTGCAAAGAAAATCATATTGAATTCAGGAGATGTTTTAATAATGGGTGGAAAGTCAAGGTTGCTATACCATGGAATTAAGAGGGTTAAATTAACACAGCACCTTCGACAGTGATAAACACCACTCACATGAAACCAGGAAGATTAAGTTTGACCTTTAGAAAGTATTAGTGTTGTAATTGTTTTTGGAATTCAGAAAGGAGATCATCTCATCAGTGAAGCATTATTGTTTGTAAAAGTGAATGTCTTTAGACCCCATCATATATCAAAGTACTTACTCAGATTCTTTTATTAGGATGTGCTAAGGAGACGGAAGGTGCCTTAAGTATACTTACTGAGGAGGAGGCCAGCAAGGGCGGCGCGATCCTCACTGGTACCTTTCCGGTTAATGGAGTGGATGCATTAGTACTGTTCGACTCCGGGGCCTCACATACTTTCGTTTCGCCTTCGCTTGCGGGGAAGTTGGGGCTAGACGCTGTAGAGTTACCTGATTTTAAGGTGGCACTCCCGTCTAAGGAGAAGATCAGTTGCACTCGTCTTTACAGAGGAGCCACTATCAGCATTAAGGAGGAGGAATTTCCTATTGACCTTATTGAGTTCAGAGGTCTAGGATTCGATGTTATAGCCGGGATGGACTGGCTGGGGCGGCACAGAGGCCGCATTCTTTGTGCAGAGCGCAGACTGCTACTTAAGAGCCATCAGGAGTGACAGTATCTTACCGTCAGAGCCCTAGGGCACCATCATAAAAGTTATATCTGCTATGTCTATGTACAAGCAAGTCAGGAAGCATAAGGAGTATATTTATGCTATGTTCAGGATGTGGAGCACGACCCTGATTTTGATCCAGCTATGCCAGTGGTGTCAGAATTTCCAGATATTTTTCCAAAGGAACTTCCAGGCTTACCGCCACCCAGAGAGGTAGAGTTCTCCATTGAATTACTACCAGGTACCGGTCCCATAGCTAAGGCACCGTACCGTATGGCACCAGCAGAGATGGCTGAGTTGAAGGAGCAGTTGAAAGATTTATTGGACAAGGGATACATACGACCTAGCGTATCTCCTTGGGGAGCACCAGTCCTTTTTGTGAAGAAGAAGGATGGAAGCCTTCGTTTGGTATTGATTACAGGGAGCTTAATGCAGTATCGGTGAAGAACAAATATCCACTACCACATTGACGATTTATTTGATCAGCTGAGAGGAGCGAAAGTGTTTTCGAAGATCGATTTGAGATCAGGCTACCATCAGATACCCATCAGGGAGCAAGACATAGAAAAGACAGCTTTAGAACACGGTATGGCCACTATGAGTTTACGGTTATGCCTTTGGCTTGTCAAATGCACCTGCAGTCTTCATGGATTTGATGAACAGATTATTCAGAGAGCAGTTGGATAAGACCGTGGTTGTATTCATCGATGACATCCTAATCTACTCAAAGTCTAAAGAAGAGCATGAGAGTCACCTTCGACATACACTTCAGATCTTAAGGGAGAACCAGCTTTATGCTAAGTTCTCCAAATGTGAGTTTTGGTTGGACAGAGTTTCTTTTCTAGGACATGTCATTTCAGATGCTGGGATCGCAGTGGATCCAGCAAAGATAGAAGCAGTTCGCACCTGGCCTAGGCCAAAGACAGTGACTGATATCAGGAGTTTCCTTGGGTTAGCAGGTTACTACAGGAGGTTTGTCAGAGACTTCTCCAAAATAGCCAAACCTATGACCAGCTTAATGAAGAAGGATGCACCTTTCACATGGACTACTGAATGTGAGACCTCATTCGAGCTTTTGAAGAATGCTTTGACATCAGCACCAGTTTTGACTATCCCTGAAGGCACGGAGGGTTATGAAGTTTATTGTGATGCATCAGGAGGGGACTAGGGTGTGTACTCATGCAGAATGGGAAGGTAGTCGCCTACGCTTCCCGACAGTTGAAGAAACATGAGGAAAACTATCCCACACATGACTTGGAGCTTGGAGCTATTGTTTTTGCCTTGAAGATCTGGCGCCACTACCTGTATGGTGTCCAGATGACCGTATATTCGGATCATAAGAGTTTGAAATATGTATTCACCCAGAAGGAGTAAATATGAGACAGAGGAGATGGGTTGAATTTCTTAAGGATTATGACATTGATTTGCAGTACAAGGAAGGGAAAGCTAATGTTGTAGCAGACGCATTGAGTCGACGAGCATATTCTCTTAATGCCATTGTGGCTAGCTCGAGTCTTTTGGATGACATACGCAGAGCACAGCAGAGTGATCAGCGAATGATGGAGATCAGTCAGAAGTGACTGACGGTACATTTGAGGGTGGAAAGTACGAGTTCCAGTTACATGATGATGGACTCATCAGATTGAAGGAAGACTGTGTATTCCCAGAGACAGCACAGATATAAGGAGCATATTCTTCGAGAGTCCCACACTTCTACCACATCTGTCCATCCAGGAGCTTCTAAGATGTACAAAGATCTGAAGAGGTATTTCTGGTGGAGTGGTATGAAGGGCGACGTGACAGAGTATGTGATTCGATGTCTCACTTGTCAGAAAGTGAAATTCGAACATAGACGACCAGGAGGTATGGTACAGTCTATGCCAGTTCCAGAGTGGAATTTTTATGATATCCCTATGGACTTCGGGTGGGACTACCACCTACGAGAGGAGGACTAATATGATTTGGGTCGTTGTTGATCGATTGACTAAGGTTGCTAGGTTTATTCCGATGAGAGACACTTGGAAAGTGCCTAAGTTAGCAGAGCTATTTGAGAAGAGATTATCAGACATCATGGAGTACCTAAGACTATTGTTTCAGATCGAGACACTAGATTTCTCTCACGATACTGGCGAGCTACTCGCGAGGCACTTGGCACTGAGTTGAAGCTTAGCACAGCATTTCATCCTCAGACAGATGGTCAGTCAGAGAGGACTATTCAGACCTTAGAGGACATGCTACGAGCATGTGCCTTGGATTTTCAGGGCAGCTGGATAGATTAGATTACTCTCATCGAGTTTGCTTATAATAACAGCTATCACGCCTCTATACAGATGTCACCTTTTCAGGCTTTATATGGCAGACCATGCCGCACACCTTTGTGCTGGGACGAGTCTAGTGAGACCGTCATCATTGGGCCTGAGTACTTGGAGCAAGTCCAGGCAGAAGTTCAGCAGATCAGAACAATATGAAAGCAGCACAGGACAGGCAGAAATCATATGCTGATGAGAGGCGACGAGACCTTGAGTTCGCAGTTGGCGACCAGGTTTTCTGCGAGTTTCACCCATGAAGGTTGTATTCAGATTTGGTCAGAAGGGCAAGCTAAGCCCGAAATTTGTAGGACCCTACGCTATCATAGAGCGGGTGGGCCTAGTGGCGTATCGACTTGATTTGCCAGCCGAGTTGGCAAAGTACACAATTTTTTTTTCACACGTGTCCAAGCTTAAGATAATACATGCCTCATCCTTCTCATGTTCTACAACCAGAGACACTCTCTTTAGAACCACGATGCGGTATGTGGAAACACCGCAAAGAATCTTAGATAGAAAGACACGAGAGACTCGAAACAGTCTGTGAGCCTCGTGAAGGTTCTTTGGTTGAACCACGATGTGGAAGGGGGTGCCACATGGGAACTCGAAGCTGATATGCGAGCGAAGTTTCCCCTCATTATTTACCGACTAGGCACTTTAGTCTAGGGTAACGGGGGCGTACCCCTTCTTTTTGGGGGTGTAGAGCCTTTTTCATTTTGAGTTTAGTGTGCACTTTTGTTGCACTTTGTACATTGCATTTGTTGTTTTTTGTGCATTTCAGTTGTGGCACTTTTGTGGCATTTCAGTTGTTGCACTTTTGTGCATTTCAGTTGTTGCACTTTGTGCATTTCAGTTGTTGCACACTTTTGTGCATTTCAGTTGATGCACTTTGTGCATATCAGTACACCTTGTCTTGTATGTGTTCTTGTGTAACACCGTGTTTGAATGTACCTTGTACTTCCTACTTGATTGTGTGTACTTCATTACACTACAATGGAAATATTATGCACTACGTGCACCATTTGAAATGAAAAGTATTGTGTTCACTACCTTGCTGTACACTGCAAGTATATGTTATGACATTCCAAGTATTCCTGTTGTACTTGATATACACGATGAACTTAGGGATATAGAGACTTGGGACTTGATCCCTGAAAATTAGTTTGAGTTGTGGATACTTAGTGGAACTTGATTCCCCCACAACCTTATACTTTAGATATGAGACTTCGGGGCGAAGTCCTTTCTTAAGGGGGGTAGATTGAAATACCCCAAATCTAAATGATATTATTAAATCATTATTTATTGGAATATAATCCAAACATAAATCAGTTCACGTACGCATGCAAACCCATGCATGTAAACGTTACGTAAAAATAGTCGTTTCACCATAAACGCTATAACGCCTTAGAAACATGTGATCAAGCATGACCTTGTATGACCTTCTAAAACTCAAACCAAATGGTCATACACTCATTATATGAATATATAAATATATTCCCATTAAGCTCAATCATCTACGCAAAACGCTCGGGAGTGCTCACGTGCGCCCCTTAAAGCACGAAAAGTTCGGAGGAGTGCCGAGGTGGCACGAACTCCTATAAAATTAATTCCTAGAGTTCCTAATATCATTATTTACCAATCTAA
The DNA here is from genome assembly GCA_023374045.1 of Limonium bicolor. NCBI lineage: Eukaryota > Viridiplantae > Streptophyta > Magnoliopsida > Caryophyllales > Plumbaginaceae > Limonium > Limonium bicolor. The sequence goes on along the minus strand of CM041779.1, from coordinate 627,142 downwards.
AGATAACCCACGAAGTGGTTCATCAAAATTCAACAAAAACCACAGGAGGATTTCTTAGCGCTCCTTTTTGGCCCGGGTGTCCCGATGGCCCGTAAATTATGTCACGGGTTGATATAACCCCATATAACTCAATGTAACATCTTAGTATATGTTTATTTACCATAATAAGTGTTTACAAACACTTGGAACTCATAAAACAATTGTTTCCCAAAATTTCCTTAGAGCACAAAACACACCTTCGGGTGTCACGAAAATGCGTTTTACGCAATTGCCTTGTAGTTTTTGACATGCCACGAATTGGTAATCTTAAAAAGGGTTAAAATGACCTTCTAAATCAGTTGGTGTGACTAGTCAACAAGGCTCTCTATAGGGCCGATTTTGAGCAAAAACTAGTATAAAAATTGCTTTAAAGTTTATAAAAGGCTTAATGCATGGTGACTCACCTTCCCATGTGTTTATTACTTAATGTCAAAGTATGTAGGTCTCATTTGAACCAGCTGTCGAAATTAGGCCATGGAATAAGGCCATGTGAGCTAGAACAAAAACAAATGAGAAAAAGTAAAAAGTAGATCTAAGATCCACTTTATTTGATTCCTCTTTTACATGTGACCTAACATGCTTTTCTTGGCTCTTCAAAACCGATGGAGACCCATTCAGTCCTTAATCGTGCACCTAATGAGGAAGAGACAAGTCATTAACTTAGAAAAATCAAAGAATATACCTTGCTTTTCTTACCTTGTCTTCTAGCCAAAATATTGTCTTGCCAACTCTTGCCTTGTCACACCTCACATGCCTATAACATGGCCGGTTTTCATGCTGGAAAGAGACATTTATTGAGCCAATCAACCATGAATTAAACTAAGGAAAAGAATTGTCAAATGACATTAAAAATTTGACAAAAGAAAATCAAATTCCAATTGCCTCTTTCATTTACGTGAGCCAAGCTCATTTGCTTCCTTGCCCTATCTTGCACGGTTTGGTAAGCTTCTCCTCTCTCTTCTAGCTTCATCTTCTTCCTTTGAAGCTCTTAAGTCCATTAATGGAGTTTTAACTTCTATCTTCATCTTAAGGTAATTTCCTAGCATTTCTTGGCAAGTCTTGAAGCAAAACTCTTCCTAGCATATCAAGTTGTGTTCGGCCACATTAGTTCTCCAAGGAGATTGTCCAAACCAACATTAAACCAAGGAGCATCTCAAGGTAGGTTTTAAAGCTTGAAAATCCTTAAAGCACATTTTTATGTGTAACCAAGTTCTACCTCTTCTAAGTCTCTTTTCTTCTTCATTTTGATGAAGGAAACTTGTTCTTCACCTACCTTAGGAGTGCCGAATTATAAGGAGAAAAGTCTAAGGTAAAGTCTTGTAAAACTACTTCCAAATCTACTTAAGATCTTGTTGAGATCTAACTCCTAAACACCTTCATCTCTTGCATAAAACCGAAAGGAGCAACAAAATTACCTTGGAGAAAGCTTGGAGATTCAAGAAGAAGTTCAAGCACTTAACCACCTTGTTAAGAAGTAAGTTTACTATAAAATCTTTATATTATAAGCTTTGTTAAGCTTCTAAAAATTGTACAAAAATTATGTACACCTCCTAGGTTTATAATACCGAAACTATATGGTTTTATATGCCAAAATATAACCTATAACATATATAGAAAATATTTACCTTAAGACACATTTTTGTGTCACAAAGTTTATTTATGTTACAATAAATTTAGGCCGAAAGTTCAAGAGCAAAAGTTCTTATTTTGAGCTTAGAATTTATATAAGACATTACAATAATTTATACATGAGTTATATAACTCCTATGAATTTATTATAATTATTAGACATATAAATCCACTTTTATATACTATATGGTCACCAAATATTATGGCCGAATACTCTAATTGAAAATAGGTTTTAATGACTACTTAGGTATATAAATTTATATAAAGTTTGGTGAGTTAAAAATATTTATTAGAGCTTAAATGACTAATTAATTAAGTTATGTGGCTTAAATGTAATTTTTACAAAGTTAGTGCAATATTGAGAAAGCCGAGAGTAAGGTGTTTGTGTAATTATATAATATAAGGTTAGGAATTAAGTTTATGAATTTTAGATAATTTAAACAAGCTTTAAAATAACTTTTTATAAAGTTTTGGGCTATTATGTAATTTATAAAAGTTGTTATGAAAGTTTAGTATTTAATAGGTGGCGAATTCATAATTAAGAGAATCATTAAGTTCACTTTCGAAATTTTAGGAATTAATATTTAAACTATAGTTTATAAGTTATTAAGTGACTATTATAAAGTTTTGGGGTGAAAATGTAATTAATGGAAAGTTCTAGACCAAAACCGATTTAGTTGGGTTAGTTTGGTAATTTAAGAATTTATATATATATTCAGCATTTATGGAGAATTAAAATTAAAACTATAGTTTATAAGACTTATGTAAAGATTATAAGATTTTGTGGTTAGATTGCAAATATAGAAGTATAATATACATGCCGAGATTTTGAGGGGCTAAGATGTAATTTCCGAAAGTTATAATATTTATAAGTTATGTCCAAAATATTAGTGGTAGTTTTGTAATTTAATTGAATAAGGAATTAAAATATATATAAAGAGATTAGAATTTAAATGTAAAGTTTATGATTAATGTGGTTGTTTTGTAAATAACCGAAATATAAGTTTAAGAATTTAGATTTAAATAAATAGGTCCTATATGGATATTTGGAGGATTTAGAAGAAAGAATTTTGATTAAAGGAATTATGGAATTAAAGCTATGGCTTACATGGTTATTAGGAATTAAAAGATAAACAATAAATTTTTATGGTTAAAGGAGAATAATAAAACTATAAGAATTTTATGTCTATGTATGACATATAAATTTAAGTTGTTAATGTCATTTAGACAATTAAAATAAACAACAAATGCAATGAACACATATATGTGCATTAAAGGATTTATAAATAAATCAAAAGAAAACAAATAAGTTATACATAAAATCATGAGGTAATTAAAAGAAATAAACCTCACATGAAATAACACAAGGTTCGTTAAAAGATTCAATAGAATCATTATATAAGGGTAACATAAATTAACCCTCTCAGTTAATCCTATTCTAGGACTTGTTTGACCAGACGTTGACCGGGAACTAAACAACAGTCTACGGTGAACGGTATGGGATTCTTGCAACCTGTTTTCTACGGATTACACCGGCTTGTGTGCTATCTGTTGTTTGAATAACGACCAAGATAATTATTGTAAAACGTTGTTACTCTTGTGCACTGTTGTATTATTTTATGTGCGTGAATGTTGCTGACTACATCGTGTATGTCCCACGCATACAACACTACTATACCAGTGGATTAAATACCTGCGCTTCAGTACCGAGGTCTTGTACTCAAGTCTCTCACTAACTTCAGTTTATAACAAACGTCATTATCCTAAACGTGTAATTGACAATACACATTGTGTTCTTGTTAACGTCTTTAAATGACACTTAACAATTCTATACTTCGAGAATGAGGAGCCCAGTTCGATCTGGCCATGCATGCTACGGAGTTGTACCTGCTCAGGTCGTCTCCTACTACGTCGCGACGGAAAATTCAGTTGGGAGGAAGACTCTATTCCCCGGGATTTAAATGCCCTTCAGTTCGAGGAAGACTTTATTCCTCAGTGGGTTCTTATTTCCCACGCCATTCAGTTCAGGGTTTGACTACGTCATCTCCTGGGGTTTATACCCAACCTTCTCTATAACGAGGTCACTATACCTCACTATCTCAGTTATTCAGTTATACCTGTCAGTCCCATTGTGTGGACCGACTATCATTAAAGAATTCAGTTCAGCTAACTTGACCTTCTGTGTCTTGTTATGACATTATTGTCCTTGTGTGGATACTTGTTATCATCAGATTATGCTTGTTTACAGCTTTATAAAAAATGAACTGCATGTATTCGACAAAGTAGTTTGGTGTGGCCCGGTAGACGATGGGCTGCACGTTTTCCATACCAGCATTGTTTGCTGAGCCCCTTTGGGGGCACCCCCATTTTTCAGGTACCTGAAGTTTAAGAAGATCACTACACTGAGTGTAGGTGGGGTAGACCAAGCTTTGGGAGTCTACTATTAGTTAATCACTTTATTTCAGTATTGTACTTTGAGTTTGATTCCTAGTATCTCGGGTTGTATCTGTATTCCAGACCGTGACATTTGAGGATTGTATTTGGACTTAGCCTTGTTGGTCACAAGGGTGGCCAACGGCATTGTGATACCGCCCGGTTGTTGTATTTATTTCCGCTGCAGTTGTGTTTTATTTGGGAGTGATCGCCGTTCAGTTTATTGGATTTCGGGTTGGGGTATTACAAGTTGTCCCCAAACAAAAAGGATTTTGGCGAATCAAAACTTTCATTGTTTTTCTACATTTGTAATTTTCTTGGCCTTATGCCTTTAGTTATCAGAAGAAAAAAATGAAGATATCATACTGGATACATATTTTTTAAATCATTTATCTTTGAAAGAGACTCTAAAGTATTATGGTAGAGAAATGAAACACTTTTGAGATGTAATTGTTGTGTGATTCTTTATTATGACAATTGATGAAGAGAAATTATCACTATATATTATGATGTCTTCTATCAAAATGTCTAGCCTCCCGAGTGTGTCTCGTCCAAGGAATGACATTAAGGCCACTTCGTTGCAAGTTGCAACTCAATGTTTATAACTGAGGTTGGCAGTTGATATGATTGTTGTAACACCCTTACCGCTAATCAAGTTATTACCACTCAAACCGTCTCATTTACCAATACCAAAGCAGCAGAATTATTCCTCCAAACGGTGGGTGATACAATGCCGTTAGTCACCCATGTGACTAACAAGACCAAATCCAAACAAACAATACAATATCGGTCTGATGAATGAGCATACCGAGCACTCTATACAAGCAAATACATTTCATTCCTTAACCAAATCAAATTCAAATCCAAACCTTAACTCAATTCTATACCGAGTCTCTACAATTCTCAAGCTTGCTGATACAATTCGGTCTTACAGTACAACCTTTACAAAATAAATCAACATTCCCTAATCAACTACCCATGCTTATACAACCATCCCCGTCCTACACTCGAACGGTATTCGGCTTCAAGTACCTGTAAAATAAAAACGGTGCCCCTAGGGGCTCAGTATATTGCTGGCATGAAATTCGCATACCCCGCGTGCTAACGGAGGTACGCCGAATACTTTGTCGAGAGCATGGGATTCATTTTAATTCAATCATCATGCAAGATAGCAATACATTACATATGCATACTACACAAGGATTCAACATTGAATACAAACACTAACTAACACATCAAGGTAGTTAGTTTATTTTCACCTAGCTCTTAGGCCTTGAGGGTTTCTACCTCACCATGCCTTAGTCTTTATTTATTGTCTTACCCATTCCCTTGGGTTACTCTTACTCAAGCTCTCTTATTCTAAATCTCAATCAAGTTCTACGATACTCAATCTTAACTCTCAACTCTCAAGTTCTCAATTCTCGAGTTCTCAAATCTAAATTCAAATTCTTAAAGGATATCTTTTAAGTCATTACCCATGACCTCCGGGCAGAGTCATACACAAGACTCACCACCGGCTTTCAAACAAGTCTTACTTCCCCAGTTTCGACCCTACTCTAGGTCTAGCATAGTGGGAAGGTTCGACTATCAAGCGGAACTATACACTTAGCTCCTCAAATTCTCAAACGTCTGTTTCTCTACCAGACTACTCAATTTCCCAAATACTCCTCTCTCGGAGTTACATTGTAGTCGTATAGATTAGCCTAGAAGTATCTCTCTCGATATCATCTAATAGCTTAGGAATTTTCTCAATCTAGTATTCTCAGATTTAGGGTTACCCCAACTTATTGAATACTTTTTATGTTCGGGACGTTTTCTCAAATTAGGTCGGATCCTCATATTGTAGATCGACTATTTTTTAAGGGAGTTTGATGGTTCCTTATTGTTCTTTTACTTCTCTCAAAAGTTTATATTCTTGAACTATACCAATCTCTTAATAGAGGTTTCATCATTTCTTTTCACTATGGGTTATTTTGTGGATTGCTCATTTCGGTCCTCTAACCGTTATCGGGAGTTTACTAATCCCGTACAATTCTCTCACGTTCTAGTGAGTTCATAGGTTTGCATTATCGTTATTCTTGCTTCGATAGTTTTCGTGTGTTTCCACTTTTTCGTTATTTTGCGAAACGACTCTTTCTACGAGTCACTAACCAATCAATACTCTATACGAGTCGGTCTATAACGCTAGTTATACCGCACACTTACGCAAGGATAATTAGTACACACACCACGCAACAAGATTTACAATCAAAGCAATAAACCATTTTCATGCTTTTATCTTGATTAAGCCGGCACACAAGCACACAAATCAGTGTAGCCACGTTAGCATACAGGGCATGAGAAAATCATACCTTTCACCATGGGTTAACTTTACCGGGTCACCTCACGTTCCTCGGTTTACTCTCGAATCACTCATCATAATCAAGTGATTCCATTAACATCTATGCCTTACGGTGGGTAAATGAATATTACTCCCGTACTTACCCCCGTTAATCTTAGTTTTACTCAAGTGTATTTAAGTTCACAACTTTCTCACTTCAAACTTGTTTACACTTCCAAGGACCTTATAGGTCACCAAACAAGTCCTAAACATCATCTAAAACCATCCCCAATCAATTCCTCATCATTAGGACACTTAAAAACACATTTTGTTGCATTTTTGAACTGGTCCGGGTTTGGTCCGGGTTACAAACCTGACCAATCCCGGAAATCAGTTTGCCCATTTTTCATGTGGTCCGGGTTTGTGTCCGGGTTATAAACCCGGACCAACCCCTAGGATGACTTTTTGGCATGTTTTTGAAGTGATCCAGGTTTGTGTACCGATTTACAAACCCGGACCAACCCTGGAACTGTCAAATTTTACAGTTTTTAACCTCTTTCAACCCCTAATTCACCCATAATCATTCCCTAATCTTTCCACATGTTTCCTACAGTTTAAACACCCTAAAACACTCCTTAAAGACTTTGGCATGTTTTTGAAGTGGTCCGGGTTTGTGTACCGATTTACAAACCCGGACCAACCCTGGAACTGTCAAAATTTACAGTTTTAACATCTTTTCAACCCCTAATTCACCCATAATAATTCCCTAATATTTCCACATGTTTCCTACATGTTTAAACACCCTTAAAGACTCCTCAAATCAGGGTCAAATTCATTACCCAACTCTTGTTCAATTCCACAAAATCCAACTCTCCCATTTTGCATTTTGCACACTTGTGCATTTCTAAATTCTCCTCTTGATAGTTTACCTTACTCTCAACCCAAGTGACCATTCCAAATCATTCCTAGACACTTGCATTAACTATACCCAAGTCCATCCTCCATTTTCAAGGTTATGCACACTAAGCCTTTTTCAAGAAATCAAATGCACTACAACCCTGTTTTGCTACAGATTTTTGCACCACTCTTTTTAGTTCTCCAACTACCATTCCAAGATGGTTAACTAACCAAATCAATCACTATTAACACCTAGTTTTCTCCCAGGTCATTCTTACTCTTATAACCACCCTAAACTCCTTCAGTTTCTACCGAAATTTCTCCATAGTTTGCCTACAATCCTAACATTCCCAAAGCATTAATATCTTCATCATTCATTCACCTATTCAATCCAAACTAGCCACACCCATCAAAGGGTCCTACTAGCACACAAACTCAATCAAAATTCCATCAATCAATAATATACACATATCCTCAACCAACTTGGCTCTAAGGCCCTTAAATAGCACAACAAATCACAAATACATTTAAACACACCCACAATTCTTCATCATCTCAACTAACCACATTCTAACTAATATTTGGGTTCATTCATTTATTTTCCCTTCCCATAATTCTAACACATATAGAGTAAAGTTAGGGTAAATTCCTTCCTTAAATTTCTCAATTCTCATTTCAAGTCTTCTCTTCTCCTCTTCCTTTCCTCTTGGCTCCAAAATCGGCAAAGGCAATTCAATTGCCGAGAACTCTAAATTACCATTCAAAAGGGAATATACTAAGTACAAGCACTTAGGCACATTAAACTAACCCTAGAATTCAAAGAGGCTTAAGGCACAAAGTTAAGGTTTACCTTTGGAGGCTTCTTGAATGGTTTTAAATCTTGAATCAGGGGAGGGATTTCTACCACCATTCAAGGCTTGGAACAATGCTCAAACAAAGAAGGAAGACAGGGTATTAAAGGGCAAAATCGGCCACCAAAATGGAAAGGATGAAAGTGGGGTTTTCTTGAATCTTTTTACCTTAGGTGGAAGAGGAGACTCCAAGCTCCAAGAAACTCTAGCTTTCTCTTCAAATGGGTATACCCATGAAATTCAACTTCAATGTTTTGGGATTTTGAAAAGAGAGGTTGTAGCTCTTGATGAGGGGAGTTCAGATATGCAATTATTTTGGATTTGGAGCTTGGGTAGCTTGGGTGAGCAAGAGAGAGAGGGTAGCCATTGGAGAGGGCTTGGAATCGTTCCAGCCAGAGAGAAGAGAGAGAACTTAGAGGGAGAAGGAGAGAGGCTACGTGAGTGGGGAAGGAATGAGAGGAGAGAGAGAAAAGGTAATTTGTACCTTTTCACTTTCTACTTTTCTTCTTTTTCTTTTTCTACTAGCTAGGTGTGGTGTGTGTGCGAGAGAGCTGATTAACTACAAAAAAAACGGCCCCCACTTATTAACCAAGCCGGGGTATTTTTTGTCTTTTACAGAAAACGCTCGTTAATTTACCTGGTTTTAGCACTATTCACTAACCGGACCCGTTTTCTGGATTTTTCTCGTTTCCTTAATTTTAATGGTTCTTAAGCTTCCATTAATGTTGAATTATAGTTATTTGATTGACTATAATTTTTACGTGTTCATTTGACCACTCAAAGTCACATTCTCGGGGTTTTCTCGAAAAGCGTGCTCTAAAGCTTTATTAGCGTTTTTAATCCATTTTATGGATCCATTTTCTTCGGGAATTGTTCCTACGTATTATTTAGGCATTATTAAGCCTTGGAATCCATCTAAGACCCTTGTCGGTTGTATTCCTCCTATGGTCACGTAACGCTCATTTTTACGTTTTTCACTTTTTAACGTTTCTCTTTTCTCTTTGGCTTTATTTTCTTCACCAAAATTCTTAGGCACTATTAGGCCCTCAATTACCATATTAGAATTATTTAAGCACCATAATTAAGTACGGGGTATTTCAATTGTAAATAGTTAGTTGAAAGAATTGAGTTGAAACTTGAAAATGAACAAAAAAGGTATGGTTTTTCTTAATTATTATTGTACAATGTATAATAATAAGGGAAAATTACATCCCCCACACTGACGTTTGGCGAAATTACACACCCCCACCCACGAGGTTTCAAAAATTACTTTGCCCACCCATGTGTTTTCTCTATTTACATCTGGCAACTTTTAAATATTTGATCAACTTAAACGAGGCTTAAATGTTGTCCAAAATTGATAAACTTTACATGGATGATGCTAAGGTGTTATATTTTTGTCCAATGCCAAATTCAATGTTTTTAAGGTCATATATAACCTATGGGACCCAATAAAAACACGTTCACATGTCACATGTTTTATTTGGTCCCATGGATCCCATATGAGCTTAAAAAACTTTGGATTTCATGTTAGACCAAAAATATCACTTTAGCCTCGTCCATGTAAAGTTTCATCAATTTTGGACAACATTTAACCATCTTTTAAGTTGATCAAATATTAGAAAAGTTGCTGGATGTAAAATAACGGAAACCGCGTAGGTGGACAAAGTAATTTTTGAAACCTCGTGGGTGGGGTGTGTAATTTCACCAAAAGTCATAGGGGGGGATGTAATTTTCTCTAATAATAAAGAGTAGTGAAGTATTTTGGGTAAATTTTGATAGATAATCTAGCTGAAATTAGATAATTACTGCTCTTGATAGATTAAGCAAGCTGAAAATTGTGAAAAAATCTTCATCTACTTTCAAAAGCTAGACTAAGAAGATTTTAGGTGCATTTTCGATTCTCTTATGCTTCACCAAGCTATGTTAGGAGAGATGCAAACTGTGCGGCTCGCCAATGAACCCATTGATCTTGATTATCTCTTGGTTTGGAGGAAGCAAGGTATACATATTCTTCCAAAACAATTGCTATGCATTTGCAATGATTGGAACCTTCCCGCATGAAATGCCAATCCAATCAAATCTATCAATTTATAATGTAAAGAAAAAAATACCAAAATAGTCACGTTTATCATGTTTCCGAGTTCGCCACTTTATAAAAAAAAACTCATACAAGGTTGCGATTAAGTAGAACGGAACTGGGAGCTAGCACTTGTTGGGCAACCACCAAAAACGTACACTTCATCAGCACATGCGCACGTAAAAAAGAAAAATCATATAAGCTAGAATGCCAAACCAAGTTCTTTGATTTACAACAGAGCATAAATGAACAACTTATTATATCAGAAATTTACACTAGTTACAACAAAACAACATGATACAACACAAGGACCAACAATTGGAATGGGTACATATACCACAAACCAAAACCTTCACGACCTTTGCAAAAGTCCATGAATAAAGAAAAGATCAAACCAGAAGAAGCAAATGACAGGTAGTCCACTGTCATCGTCATCTCCTGAAATTAAAGTTTACTTGTAGAAGGTATCGCATTCTAATCTGATCCACGTTGTAAACTATGTACTCATTATACTGTAACACTCCCTGCAGCAAGCATAATAGTACATGCTATATATCAGTACAAACAATATTTACCCAAGGGCCAAAATTTATAGTAGTAAATCTGACTCAGTTATTAAGAGCAATATATACAGCCTCTTACTTTCCGTTCAGTATTCGGAACTGGTTTTCCATAGGGAACAACGACGCCATCTTCAAGGACTCGTGCCTCTGATGGATCAGGTGCAGTTCTGCCTACTCCTTTTGTACTGCCAGATAAATTATATAGATGGTGCTTACTTTATCAAGAAGCCGCAACAGACAGATGGATAACTAAAATATGAAGAACCCATCATCATACCTTAGCTTCCCCTTTGGCAGCTGATCTGCATTATAGTCTGAATGTAAAAGCTCTCTCATTTCACCAAGAGCAACCTATATAAGGAAAAAATTTGCAAATTTTGTAGTGGCAAGAGGTCTTGGATACTTCGGAAAAAAAGGAAAATGACAGGGAGCTCAGAAGAACTAACCTCACATAGAAGTAACACACCATTTCTTGTACTATGACTTGCACAACAGTAATTAGCACTCTTTGAAAACATGTCAGCGAAATAAACTCCTTTCCCGAACATGTATCCGGTTACAGGAGCCTCAGGTGGGGCAATTCTCAATCCTTGTAGCAAAAATTAATGCTCAGAATGAGAGGAATGTGATGTGATACATTGGCTATAAATGATAAATATAGAATGAATACCTTGTGATAGGATTCCGGTCCAGTTTGTCAGCCTTGAACCATGCCATAAGAGCATTCTGTTCTTCGTACCGCAATACTGGTCCAAGATTGATTGAGTTCAATAGTGCCGAATATAATTACTGGAAAGAAAAAAAGAGTTGATCAGATACCTTTTCAAAGCGTTCATTTTCTCCTTCTCTGGATACCTTAAATAGCTGAACGATATCTACCGTGTAACCTGAGTGTGTGTCACCGTGTGTATTTTTCAAATAATTTTCAACCTGATAGAAACCAAAACCAAAATGCTCCAGGTCAAGAGAAAGAGCCACCTACGGTTAAATGAATTTGAACCATTCACAAAAGCTAGTGCAACCGAATTTTGTAGTTTCTTCTATAAAGATGTGTACCAATGAGAATTCTTTGGAATCAGATTTAACAGGTGTAAGCTCACACTTCAGGCGCTTGTATTGATCATAAAATGGATCTTCCTGCAACAATAGAGAACTTCGTACTACATCTCATGAAGATCTGACAAAGCTATACATGTAACATTATAATGTAACCTTATCATACATATTATTGGACATTCAAGACTATGGAAGACAACGGGAGCCTTACCTCTGCTTCACCACTATTATCCTCTAGCAGCTTTGTTGCCAGCTCAATTTCACCTAGAGCTTCAACCTTAAGCCATTACAGAAGACACGAGTTTACAATATATATACATAGCATTTAGACCCAACCCATTTAAAGTATATCATTAACTCAGCGGCCAACCCAACCCAACCCAAAAATAGATGGGTCAAAAATTATAACCTAATCAACTAGCTTAAAATCCTTCAACACTGACCCAACCGATTTTTAAAGCAAACAATAACCTCATATTACTTAACAAATCAATTGTTGAAACATCATGCATGCACACCCATACCATAAATGTCATGCATGGCGGCAAAGATAGTTGATAAAAAAAATTAAACAGGCAGAAAGAGACAAGACAGTAATGCATATAATGAGAAACAAATCATAGATTCATGAATAGTATTTCAGAAGACCGGTAGTTTTGTTTCGGAACGGCGCTCACGAATAGAGGGGTGTGGAAAGAGATGTGACAAGAAGAAATTAAGAGATAGGTTCAACTGTTCAAATGAAGTTACGATGCTTTTTTTCTAACTAAGAAGAAAGGGTATAGACATTGGACTTAATGTATGAGTACTATTCTTTTAACTTTGACCCATATTCATTTTATAGTTTGTTTTTTTCTACTTCTATCATAGTTTTATTTGTACACTAATAGAAAATATACTGTATTTTATATTTTTTTATTATTAACAAAAATATGTTTGAGTCGGGTTGAGTCATGGGTTTAGATCTCTACCCTAACCCAACCTACAATATTAACTTACTATCCTAACTCAACCCAAAAGATAAATGAGTCAACAATCAAGACCCTAACCGCAAAAGTATGAGTTGGGTTTCGGGTTGGGTCAAAATTGCCGGATTAAATAGCATTAGAAAAGAAAAATCAGTAAAGAAAAAATGAACCCCACATTTTGCGAAAAATAGCTCAACTCATACAAGCACAACAATTGTAACAATATAACTGGGCACAGTAACATAAACCATCCTTCAAATCTTCAGTTTCGAAGTCATTATGAGAATTTATAAGAAGAAATACATCAAAGAAAACAAAGGACAAGATAGCCTTTGCAAAAACGGAAGGAGAGACAAATAATAAAATATACCAGCACAGAAACTTTCTCTTGGAGCACTTTAGAGTAAGACAACATTGATTCTAAATATGCACTACCATCCCCAGCACATCAGATAACATAAATCACTATTTGAGAGTTTAAATGTTCTGTTTCACTAAAAACAAGAAAGAGCAAAGAACACTTACCATTTGTAACTTGCTTTTCAGCTTTTGAGGGGTATCAATGATAAATTGGCCTGGAAAACGTTATGACAACATGTATAGATTAGGAAATGGTATCTGATAACTATGCCGAAATTTGAGCAGACCTATAGCAAAAACGTACTCATTTTCTTGAAGCCAAAGTCATGAGGAATGACAGTGTAGAATTCTCTACAAAACAGAATAAATTAGAAACTAGCAAGAATTGAACAGCAACCTGTTTCAAAGAATTAAATAATCTAATCCAAAGTATAGCAGAGGTTCAGAGTAAAATACATTAAAACAATTCAAAGGAGAAACTCGAAAGAGTAGAGAAGAAAAGACGATAAAATTCAACAGACAAAAAAGCCACTTAATCTTCTTACCCACTCAATTGCTCAAGTACTCCTCTATCATTTTGACCTATAACATCAGCAATCCGCTTCAGCACATTATAACCCTATTGGATAAGCATGCAGTTAGGAAGCCGTACATGAAAAAAGAAGAGGATAATCCACCATATGTTCATACACCAAGCCCAAACCATAACCTGCTAACCCCATCAATGTAATTAAAACCTAAACGATGAACCATATCCACTAGATTGATAATTTGTTTCATGAATAGTTAAAATGACTTAGATGCAGCGTCAAAAAAAGGGCAGTAACTTTAAAGGATGCTAATAAAAGTGGAAAGAACCAAAATTAACAATCTCAGTAAAAAGGAAAAATGAAACCCTTGTTCAGAACTGGATTCTGCAAAGAATATGGACACAGAATGGGCATATATATAGATAGTCAACTAGTACAGTGAGTAAATTAAGTTCCTACTCAGCACACGGTGTTCAATACAAGGGACAATGCAAAACAACTAGATGAGGAATTCTGAAAAAAGAGCAAGGACTTCAAGTTCAGCAAAGCAGAGAAACAATTTGACTCTTCTTGTCTTTGTAAACTAGACTTTGTGCCTAATGTAATGATAAAATCAATGATAAAGTCCCAGCACCCTACCACAAGACAACCTTGTGATCATATACCAAAACTTGTACAAAGAAGAAAACAAAAAGCCTCCATTTAACATTCAAAGCCGGAAATTATTTGAGAGCATAATGAACAAATTGAAAGGGAATGAACTCCGCATATAATTAAGGGTCACAAATGTATGAGATTGCTGACTCCACTTCATATAGTACCTTTGAAATTGTCGATTTGCTGAGCTTGCCGAGAGGTAGCTTTTCAGCATTGTAACCTGAAAAATGTTGTAATATAAGCATTCATAAAATAAATTTGTTCTGCCAAAAGAAAGCATCTCCAAGAGCACTATATCAAAGAATCAACAAAAGTGAAATGTACATATCATCAAGCCAGATGAAACCTGCCAAATTTCTATTGCTTACCTTGGACATATCATTAAACATTATTCCAAGGACAAATTTACAGAAGACTTACCAATCTCCATCATCTGTTGTTTCATCATTCCTACGTTGCAGATAAGAGAAATGAATTCCGCAACACCAGTTTCCAATTGGGACTCTTGGGGTGTTATAGATTTTGTAGAGCAGGGCTTATCCCGCACCTTTCAAGATTAAGAAGATCTTAGAACTTCATAATTTACTCATGTTACAAGGAAACTCACAGCCAGATACAAAAGAAAATAGAAACGCAACTCAAAATACAATTTCCCAGAGAACAGGTTAGAAACAAAATAGGGTGTGGATGCAGCATATTGGGACCTTTTCTTTCAACTTTCTAATTGGTATAACTCAATTTCAAAACTTAGTCCACCTGGTTTTGTTACAGTATTGTGACACTTCAGCTACAATAAAAGAATTTAGAGACAATCTAGTTTATTTCAGTCAGTTTTTGAACATTTAAGTCATGCTACCCAAACTGATAGGTCTCATATTTGTTCCTAAAAGATCGATAATGGTTTGTTTTCTTATAATGGACAAAGTAACAAATTGTGTCTCCTCACTGAACTCAAAATAGTGCAACAACAAGAAAATACGTAGGAGCTCAACTGCTGGACCATAACTGCAGTCTTCTTTCTTAACTCCTTCGAGATAAGAATAAAAAAAGTCAAACACTTCAAGGAGGTGCTTCATAGTGATAGGCATGGAGCAAGTGAGTGTGTTAAATGGAAATTGTCAAGGCATACGCACATTGGAAACCTATCTTAGTAAAGAAAAAAGCATACACCCACGAAACAATATAAAGAGTTCAGGAAGGGAGTTTGGCAGCTAGGTAATGAAGAATGTGTATAGTGAATGAGGTTGAGACAACTTGCAGTATAGAAACACTCCCTAACCAAGCTTATCCTATCTACATTGAGGTTTCATGAACCATTTATATCCCTGCTGATTAATCGCTTTGACAAATTGATGTTCAATGTAAAATCCAAGTGAGGAAATATTGGCACTGCCATAAGGAGTGAACCCCATACTTGTTAACTAGAAAGTTCAGAATTCATTTAAAGGAAGTTATAGGCAGATATAATACTGGCACTGCTATTCGAGAAAGACTGGTTACCTCTTGCTCATTTTGGTTGTAGTCCATTTCCAACCAAGTATACCCCTTCGGATAAGATACAAATTCTTTTCTATCACACCAATTGTTTTTTGTCTTTGCATAAAACTTATTCATGAACTCTTGTATAGCAGCTTCTCGGGATGTGTAAGGCACAGATAATTTATCCTGACCTTTCACCCCAACTCTACCCCATCTATTATACACCATATATGTAGAACCACCATCAGACTCTGCAAGGATAAAGGGGAAATTATAAGTAGCTAGCAACTAAATTAGCAAGTTCATGGAGAAAAATCAAAACTTCATGATCCTCTTATTCAAGAAAGGAAATGGAAATCATGAAACATTAAAGGAAATCATTCACCTCAGTAAGTTTAATTGGATGGCAAAATAATTATGGATATATTTGGTCTATATATATTATCATACAGATTCCTCTCCCACGCAAATCTATGGTAGTGATTTTGATAATTGCTTATTCCATTTAGGGTAAACGAGTTTAAGTGAGCAACATTGTGCTATGTCAATTAGAAAAGATATTATCTCATTCATTGGTTGCTCCTAGTACAGAGCACTCTGTGAAAAAAGTTCATGTAGCGTGACCTCAAATAAACAGTTAATGGTAGCTACAATGAAACATCAAGTTTTTCAGAATTAATTGTCAATTTCAAAGGCTATCATATTTTTCCAAAATACAACTACTATCCCTAATCACAAACTTGCGTACCAAGAACTTGCAATACATAGAACTTATTGTTGTTATCTCCGACATTTGTTTGGTTCAGCATAGCATCATAGATCTCATCTCCCTGCAGAACAAGCCATAAAAGTCTGACCAATAGGTACAAGGGACTCAGTTAGAGACGTCAAATCTCAGTCATCTAACTGTAAAAATAGTATAATTACCACTTGCAAGACATGGTACTGATTCTTGATGGTATCTGAAAGCCACTGATCCAAAACAGCTGAACCCTTTTTCGTGGCTTTCACTAGCTTCACCTTACCGCTAGCTTCAACAGTCTGCTTCTCCTTATCTTCCTTCTTTTCTTCTTCTTCGTTTTTGTCCTTTCCTGAAAACCACACAATCAAAACAAAATGATCAAATCGAAGAGTAATTGGAAGAAGGGGGAGCCGGTAGAACCAAATACATGATACCAGTGGAACCAAAACTTTCCAAAAGACAAGCAGCATGTGCGGCATTCGCTTTACCTTGGCCATCAACAGTGGTGCTCTTTCTCTTCTCCTCCGCCTCCTCATGAGCATAAATCCTCTCCACAAGCTCCTTCTTAACTCCATTACTAGAGACGCCTCTTCGAGCAGCTTCTTCGCGTAATTGGATGACACTCATTTCTCGAAACCTCTCGATCGTTGCTAGCTTACTCTGGGACCCATCGTCTACGACATCATGCCCATCTTCCCCACTTCTCCCTCTCTTCCTTCCACCCGTCTTGTTGTTGCCATCAGGAGTGATCTTATGATCATCAACATTAATGTTGGATTCTTTTCGGAGAGCGACTTCAAGTCTCTTCACCTGAAACCAACAGACGACATTGACAATCCTAACGGACGGAGGGTAAAGTTATAGAAGAGAGGGAGAAAGGGATAGAGAGGTAAGAATTACCAGAGTGGGTTTAATGCCCGTAGTGCTAAGTCCGCGCTTAGAAAGCTCGTCTCGTAGTTCCTCAACTCTCAACTTGCTCGCCATTGATTTGCAGACCGAGATGGAGCGAAAAGGAGGGAGAATGCTGACATTTATAATTTGAGAAAAAAGAAACTTTCAGGAGAAGAATGTCCTGCAACTACTTTGTGACTCGTCTCCGCCCGGGAGTTCTCTTTCGTGGGGTGGGGTCCGACTACTGTGTCAGCAAACAGTTTTTTTCTTTTTTTAAAAAAATAACCAAAATACCTCTTTTTTTAATTTACTCATACCATATTATTTCTAAAATTTACTCCCTCCGTTCTATTTATTGCAAAATCTTTGCTGCAGGTGTTGTACTGTGACTACTTCCAAGAATATATTTGTCAATTTACGGTGGAAGGATACTTGGAGAGAAAAACAAAAAATAAAAATAAAAAATCCCGCCTAGAGGAGAGAGTAGTGACCGTATGGTGCTTTTTTTCTTCTTAATGCTGTGTTTTTTTATTTTTTTTCTTTTTCTTACTTTATTATAAATCTTTAAATTGTTATAATTTTTGACATATAAGTCAAAAATGAAAAAAATTTATATCATTGTTCATCTAAATTCGAGCTCTTCAAAATAAGACCAGTCATGGATATATTTTGACAACTTTTAAAAAAAATTATTTTTACATGTATACTATGATTTTAATGTGAGGATGTATGTACATATTTTAATGTGAGAATGTACATGTTTTAATGTGACAATGTACATGTTTAAATGTGAGAATGTACATGTTCTTTAATGAACATCTGTACATGTTTGTATGGTCATATGTACATGTTTATATGACCGTCTGTACAAGTGTTCTTCCTTATATGTACAGGTTTTTAATTTAAGGATGTACATATTTAATTATTCGTACAGGTTTATATGACTATCTATATGCTTTTAATGCGAGGAAGTACATGTTTTTACATCTGTACATGTTTGTATGGTCATATGTACATGTTTATATGACCGTCTGTACAAGTGTTCTTCCTTATATGTACAAGTTTTAATTTAAGGATGTATATTTAATGATTCGTACAGGTTTATATGACTATCTATATGCTTTTAATGCGAGGATGTACATGTTTTTACGTGTGGATGTACATGTTTTAATGAACATTTGTACAGGTTTGTATGACCATCTGTACAAGTTTTTCTTTTATGTTCTGTGCACTATACATGTAAAATAAATTTTTTAAGTTGTCAAAACATATCCATGACTGGTCTTGTTTTGAAGAGCTTGAATTTAGGTGAATAATGATATAATTTTTTTCATTTTGGACTTATATATTAAAACTTATAACAATTTAAAATTTTTATGTAAAAAAATATTTAAAAGAAAGAGGACCCTAGAGGCGTTTAAATTTTTTTTTTAAAAAAAAAATGAAGACGGGCAGGGATGTAGCCAACATGGTACATAACCTGTAGCCAAGAAGTGCCGTCTATTTATTTTTGGATATGTCGTTTGACTTCAATATTAAACATATGAGATAAAATAATTTTAATATTTTAAGTTTTGCATATCATTCCTTACATGATAAACTATATATTACAAAATTTAGTTGTATAAGATTCTTTTATATGCTTAATATTGAAATGGAAAAACGTGCCATAAAGCAAACAGGACGGTCAGTTCATGACAGATGGAGTATAAGATAACACAGACTTTTTACTTATTTCATCAGATATTTCCCATATTTCGTTAACTACTATGTTACTATCCTTATAAAAGGGGGAAATTTCACCAAATACCACTGAGTTTTTGCTTAATTCATGATATACCATTGTGTTTCTAAAATTACATAGGATAACACCGAGTTTTTACTTATTTCACCAGATAACACTCTGTCACATATTTCGTTAACTTCTCCAGTCAATATCCCTAGAAAAAAGACTAAACTACCCTATTATTAGTTAAACTAAGGTGGTATCTTATTGTATTTATCAATATGACAATTCATTGTGAGGCAATTAATTAATAACAGGTGTATTTTTGTCATTTTCCAGGAAAGACAACAAAGAAGTTAACAGAATATGGGACAAAGTGTTATCTGGTGAAAGAAGTAAAAACTCAATGTTATCTTGTGTAATTTTAAAAACACAGTGGTATATTGTGAATTAAGCAAAAACTCAATGGTATTTGGTGAAATGTCCCTATAAAAAAGACAAAAATGTCATTGTTATTAGTTAAACAAAAGTGGTATCTTATGGAATTTATCAGTATAACTAATAGTTGTCAGGTTGTTAATTAATAACATGTGTAGTTTAGTCATTTTTCAGGAATATTGACGGAGTATTAGATAGAGTGTCATCCGATGAAATGAGTAAAAACTTAGTGTTATCCTGTGTAATTTTAAAAACATAATGGTATATCGTGAATTAAGCAAAAAACCGATGGTATTTCGTGAAATTTCTCTTTTTTGAGAAATCTCATGAAATTGCACTATTTTTTGCTAACTCATGAAATGCCCAAAAAAGTCACAAAATGCCATTACAATTTTACAAAAGTCCATGAAATACCATTGTAGTCATTGACCAGAAGGAAAAAGATAAAAATATCTCTACTAATTAAAAAATACTTTAAAAGTTCGTAATATGCCTCAAAGTTTGAAACCTCTGAAATAGTTTCTACTCATGAGTAGATAATGATTGGCTATTAATTATTTAAGTCAACTTTTTGTCTAGTTTTGACTTCTCAAATCGACGGTTTGTATTAAAGGGTGAAGGGGGCAAATATCCATCCCGGGTTACACCTATCATAGATTAGTCAGTTTAGTTTTATCACCTTTTTTATTATTTGTCTGTCCACCAAAAACCACAAAAACTCCCAAACATTTACTGCACTTATCTTTGTGTGTATATATATATTTGTTTGTACATTTACTAAACTTGTAACTAACTAGATAGTTTTCAAGTTCCTGTCGATACGTCACTTGTTGTACTACTTCGACTGGATACACCATCCATAGTTTACAAAGTATATTTATATATTTTCACTAGTAGAAAAAGTATGTTTTGAAGCGTTTAATATAAGGCGGTTCTAAATGTAACTACTGCAAAATAATACATTTAAAGCACTTTCTAATTGTAATTTGCAACATGTTTTAAGTCGTTTGTTACTCTAAAGCACCTCAAAAACATCAATTAATTTTATGCAGCGGTTCCAATATGGGTAAGAATAAGCATCGGTTCTTGATAGAACTGGCTAACAATTTTTTTAAAAAAAGAATGAAAATCGACCCCCGCAAACTAAAACCCTGCGATTAATTTCTCTTCATTCTTTATAAGTACCTATGCTAGCTCCACAATACTGAAACCGTGCGCGCGAACTAAATCCTCCATAGCCAAATTGTACTAGTAGCTCCTTTCTCCATTGTCGTCTGTTTAATTAACTCCATCGCTTCTGGTTGTTCAATATTGACAGAACTCCATCCTGCTGATTCCCCACAGTGGAGGAATATAGATTGAAGATTTGATGATTTGGGGAAGGAAGTTAGGAATTTGAGACTTGGCATGTGCACTGATAGAATGAACCTATACGACATGCTAAGTAGTCAACATAGTACATTGGCCAGTGTTGTTGGTGATATACAAATTGTCATCTTGGTTATACATGAAACGCAAGTACATTATGCTATCATTATTGATTTCAGGGCCCAAACAACCTAGATACGATATTGATGTTTATCTCTCTCCCTTGATTGAAGATCTCAAACTTTTATGGAATGAAGGTGTTTCAGTCTTCGATGCTTATGCCAATGAACAATTTACATCGCGTGCAATGTTGTTCTGCACGATTAATGATGTCTCTGCACACTGAATTTTGTTAGGTTATAGTATCAAAAGGGGCATTGCTCAATCTATGAGGAAGGTAAAGAGGACGAGTGGTTAGAGCATTGCAAAAAGAAACTGTTTATATGGGCCATCGAAGATTTCTTCCAGTTGGTCACTCTTTTGTAGAAAAAAAGAAGTCATTCAATAGGAATATTGAGGATGGACAAGCTCATTAGCTATTAACAAGTGAACATGTTTATTTATGGGCTAAGGACAATGAGACAGACTTTGGCAAACCAATCAAGTCAGCTAAAAAAATGTATCAAGAGAAACCCTATCTGAAATACCCCTAAGTAATTAAACGTTATTTAAATATATAACTTACAACATTAAAGCATAAAACGGTTATATACGTACATATACACAACGTTACAAAATTATGACGTTGTATATATAATTAGAACACTACTATAAATAGTTGTACCCGTATAATGTTGTAATTAAAAACGTGACATAACGAACAGTTTAGTATTACCGTATTTATGTACATACGGATATATATGTGTAAATGTACATAGCGTTACAAGATCATAACGTTGTACATATAACCAAAACGTGACAAATAAAAATAGTCGTATACGTATATGTATACATACAACTAGTAACGCTAAATATTAATATAGTCATTTATATACAATCAATAGGCACAATAAGGCTGGAAAAAAATAAAACAGCAACATGCTCTAGCCGGGATTCGAACCCGAGACCTCTCGTATATATCCCGAAACCTTAACCGCTTGAGCTGTGCTCGAATTCAGTATAAACTACCCACGAATCATAACTAGTAGTCTCACTACTAGAGTTACAGAAAAGAAAGATTCACACTCGACATTCCCCTCTGATTTGGATATCTCAAACCAAGATGGCTACAATTATCAACGCGACAGGCCTACATATTTTTCTCAATCGCCCATGACAGCTCCTTGTAACTCGCAACTACATACTCCATCTTGACCGTAGTAAAGTCTGGGCATCAGGGTCGCCTTTTGAAACTCCACGCATCAGTATCATGAACCGATAAAGCCACCAAGTTTGGTCTCTTGAGTCAGTATCTCAGCATCTCAACTCAAAACTGAGCTTACCCCATGCAAGAGCCGCCTGAAGCAATGCGACTCAGTTCTGATTCCAGGTGAGGTGATTCTCAGTTACTCATCCACTGTCACTCATCTCTGCCTCCATTCTGAGGATCCTCCTTAATTCCCGACTCTTTTCCCCGCAGCCTTTGTATAACTCTCTCTGGAAGTTGAAACCGTGGGGTGCTTCATTTCTTCTCGAGGCTAACACCTGGTAATACTCCAAACCAGTTGTCTTGGGTCTGTTACCTTTCTTCTTTCTTTGTCTCTGCACAGTCCTGACCGAGACTGCTCAACACAGTTCCTCAGACGCCTGCATCTGTCGTGCAAGAACACTGCATGTTAACCGAGGGTAGAATCCTGGAGGTCCTGAGACAACTCCCTCCAAGAACTTCTGGTAGGTAAGCCATGAATAATAACCACAGAAGGAAAAAAAAATACCGGTTGCTCAGTCTCTTGTATTCTTGAAGTTCTGTTCAATCTTGACTTCCATAACTGGGGGCTTCCCTGTCTTTTTGACCTGCAATAACATGACGTCCTTCTTCCAATATGATCAGGCAAGAAAATCTCTCCGTAATGCAGCAGCATCTTCGGGTTTGAACTGAGGTGGAAGGTAAATCTTCTACCAGTTCCCACAACCTGTTGTACTCTTCTTTCTTTACCAAGTATAACCTCTGAGAACTTTCCCTCAGCTGTATTGAGTGGCGAAGGAGCTGGAATTCCATGTCCTACCAGAGGCGTAGCTAAGAAGAGGTTGTAAAGCCATTAGACTGGTGAGTGAATTCTAAACTGATTCGGGATCAGAAAATAAAAAGGTAGACTAAACCTGTCAACCTGATAACCATGCCGATTCTGTAGCATGTGGCCTCAGTTATATTGAATGTCCTTGAGTTGAAAATACAATTAAAACCTGATGAATACAACTGGCTAAGCCTCTAAACAAGAGGGTGTTGAAGAAATATAAATGAAAACTGATTACAACAAAAAAAAAAAAGAAAAGAAAAGCACAAGAAACAGATGCAACAATTATGCTTTTGTTTCTAGTGTGTTTTCCAACCACCGTGAGGCCTGCGTGAGTGGTTACATTACTGAAGTAGTGTGAGGTTAGTAGGGCCAGATAAAAACTTAAAGCCTCAGTGGAACACCAAACTACACAGGTTAGTAATGAGGGAAAACATAAAGGGAAAACCAGGATGTCTGTGTTCTGTATGCTTGGTTTATATTGTGAGTTAAGGAACCTGAACATTCATCACACCTAAGTGAGAATAAGAACTTCATGAAGAAATCAGAACCCAATCTGATGCACAACCAAGTAACAGGGAAAGAATTATGCATCAGTGTCTTTTCTGTTTGTCTGTTTTCAGTTCTGATTTCTTTGAGTTTCTGTGTGAAGGCCTTACTGGAGAGTTGCCTCTGTAAGATGTGGTCTATCCTTGAATTCAAAAAGTCTTATAACACACTTAGCCACTGAAATGGACTATGAGAGTGAACTGAAATCTAATTCAGGAGCAGGGCGAAAATGACACTTTGATCACAGAACAGAAGGAAACATAGCAGAACTTAAGTTTGGTTTTAAGCTATGAGAATCTCTGGTTACAGCATAAGCAACCTCAGGTAGTATTAACCGTAGCACCTTGGGTATATTTTGAGTCAAACACCGAATAAACTACATAAACAAGTGGGGAAGATTAAGAAAGAAGTTAGATAACAGAAACAAGCAACAGGGAAGTACTTACAGCGGTTGCAGTTTCTGTTGCAGATTTTCTTCTGCTGTTCCTTTGTTTCTGTGTAAAGAACTTCCAGGCTGTGTTCCATGTCTCTTTGGGGCTACCATGAAGATTAAAAAGGATATCTATACAATTAATGAAATAGCTAGACTACTGGGGAAATGCAACCTGATGAGTGAACTATAAGAGGAACAGAAAAGTAAAGAAGAACACCAGTTTCAGATTTCAGTTTTATTCAGTTTCAGATTTCCTTCCAGTTCAGTAGTGATTATTTCGTGTCTGTAACGAAGTTGTTTTGGATTTAGGTCGGGTTTAGAAGTTTGATAAGATACTGCAGTAACTGGGTCAACAGTTTGGGGAGGATGAGAATCAAACACATGCACTAACAAGAGAGGAAAAGACATGGAAAAAAAATAATACCGCATCTGCTGCAGAGTTTCTGCTACAGATTGGTTTCTGTGTACTCAACTTCAGTGGCACCAATGGAGTTGTTCTGGGGTTGCCTTAGGTCTGTTATGGAAAAGAACTCGAAGTGAAACATTTAACTGCAAGAGGCAGTAACTTGGGAAACTAGGAAGTAGAAAAAAGAAACAGAAGACATGATATTAGTTTATGTTTCAGTTGGTTGATTCTGAAACCGCTTGTTCCATTAAGAGTGGGTTTGTGTAGCTTTAACTTAGTGACTTAGGATAAGAACTGTGTCAAAACATATAAATAAGTAACTGAGCAAGTTTGGGGAAAACTAAGGGATAGTTTTGATAACAGACAGAAACCAAACAACAGAAGGGTAGTTATCATAATCGTGTTTCAGGGTGGTGGTTCTTTTGATTTCAGTTCTGGGAATTTCCTTACTAAAGTATAAGAATGATTCTGTAAAATTCACAAGTTGGTATAGATTTAAACCTGTGATAGAAGACTTAATTACATGAGTTAGCAATGAGGGATAAGCTGGGAGACAAATGATTACACAGGAGGAAGACGATGACAAAAATATTCAGCTTCAGTTTCCAGATCCTAGATTCTGTGTAACAGATTGCTGGCTCAGGAAAAAAGCCTTATCACCTGGAACTGCCTAGGAATTTAACACTTAGCTAGGGTCTAAACAGACTAAGAAAAAGAAACTTAAATGAGTGAACCCAGGAAGACAAGCAGGAGGAATGAAATTCCAGTTTTGATCTCAGTTTTTTTCCCTTCCAGTTTTCTCACAGAACCGAGTCAGACCATTTCTGAATCTGTAACAAGCTGCCTTGGGTTGTTCTTAAGTTTAAAGGCCTGATAAGATGTTAACTGAGTGGGTATAACAGCTATGAAGAGTTGTAAATAAGTTTAGATAACAGGCAGAGAGCAAATTTAAGAGAAACTGTCGGTTCCTGACTGGAGTTCCATTCCAGGAGTTTTATGTTCTGTATAGACCTGTTACAGAAGATAAAAGTGTTGCAGTGGTTTGTTAAGAGGTTAAAACTATACTGAGACACATAAACGAATCATTAAGTAAGTTGGGGAAGGTTAAGAAATGATTTAAGTAACAGAAAACGAAACAACAGTCCATGAAACCAGTTTCTGTTTTGGTTTCAGTCTCAGAATTTGCCATCTCTGTATAACTAAGTTGCGGGGAGTATAAGTGAATGGCATTGAATGATTAAAGGGCTTAAAACCTAACTAACTCGGGTAGCTGATATGTGAAGCATTTGGAAACCGACCAGAAGGCTGAGCAAAGACTTGAAGGAAAGTTACATAAATAATGTTTTCGGTTTTATTTCAGGAGTTAAACTGTCTCTGTAAGGGAGCAGAACAGATTGTTGTGAGTATTGGAGAGAGTTAATCAGGAATTTAAAATACTTCTAAGAGGGTGGATTAGACTGATACATTCATTAGGAATTTGGAAATCAACTCAATTACCAAACAGATACAAAAAAATATATATGGAGGCATGAACTTCAGATTTCTGATGTCATGTTTTATTTCTGTTCAATTGAGATACAGTGAGTGGTTAAGTTGTAATACAGACCTGGGTCTTCAATCTATAATTAATATGGTGTGTTTGAGTTGTGAAAGGAAATTTGATGTACATATATATTGTAACCGATATTTAGACAAGTGTGAAAAGACCTTGGGTCATACCTTACCACAAGGTTTCTGATGTTATAAAATTAAATATCTACAATATATTATAAGCTATGCGGTAGTTTTGTGAGAGATGAAAGCATATAATAAAGGAGCTCAAATGTGATACATGTGTATATTATTTTCGATACGCGCCTAAGTTGCCAAGCCACATGTAATAAAGTCTAGTGACACATAAAATATCGTACCGTATAACATTATAGAACAAACGTAACACAAAATATATTATGGGGCTAAGGATGTAGTTATTCAAACTGTTATGCTAAATGCATACATACAAAGATAAACACGTACCAAGAAATAAAGTTATACACTATAGTTATAACGACATAAAATACTAAGGATAGTATAGGACCTTGGTTTGATAAGTAAACCCTAGTGAAGTATCATAAGTGTATAACGTAAGGTTGTATGCCCTAATGTAAACCGAGAATTAACTCACACAACGCGTAAGGAGTTATCAAATATTAACAACGATACTTTAACTAGTAACAAATGTTAAGTCTGGGGACATAGTACTAGGATTTCAAATATTATTCGGGAATACCGAATCGTGCTGTCATGTGGATTGACGCTTAGTGTTCCTTGTATTACTAGATCGCATTCCCGACGTACGCGCTCGAAAGCTCTAGTGGTCTGCACTGCACGAATCTAGTCAACGGTGTACGGTATGTAAAGGGATTTGATCCGAGTTGTCCTGAGGAATTCCTCGGGCTCGGATTTGTTTGATAAATAACTTGTGTGAATGTATGTATGTGATGTATGTGTGTATGTGTATGTGTAGTTATGTTCATTGCATTATTTATTTATGCACGAACGTCCCACGGGACTAATACGTCGACTATAGATCGACTTATATAAAACTACATATGCGAAATGTGTGTTGTGACCACTGCTGTCTGACCTAATGCGCTAAGTATTACCAGTATGTAGTTATAACCTAAGTAAAATACTTAGGAACGGGACACGACATTGTCGGTCTCTAGAGCTTTGACTCAAACGTGAATGTTACCTAGAATAATTCTAGGCATGCGTAAGACCCATAGGGCAGCCAACAAATTAAGTGATGTACTCCATAACAAAAACTGTTACTGACTATCTAACTAACAAAGCTAACAAGGAGTATGAATGAATGTGATGATGTATCTTAATCCAGACAGTCATTGGCTGCTGGTCGCGCGTAGAGATCTCTTGGGATATCCCGTATCGGGTCTTCCCTAGTAATCCTGATCGAGCCTAGATAGATCGTCAGGCGGAGTGTGCTACCGTTGGCACCAGGCCCTTGGCCACCTAAATGGACGCCTTTACAAAGGCAAAGTGAATAAGTCCCAGAGTCTTCGGATGATCAGGGCAGTGAGCACCTTTGTGTGTACGTGGGACTACTGTCCAAGTGATTATATCTCGGGTTGTCCTAACTGACGCCCGACTGTGCTAACTTAAACAAACAATATGTGAAGGCCCGGAGGGCCGAGTGATGTACTATGTGAAAATGTTAACATACGATGATTGAGTTCTCAATACCATTGTATTGTATGTTGTATGACAGTGATATGTATATCCATATATGACTATTTGGATTGGATGAATGATTATATAATCATGCATGTTGTTACAGTATTTACCATATCTGTAAAATGAAAAAGCATGAAACCAATCTAATATCAAGACGGTTAAAAATGACAAGTGACCAATAGGGTCCAGATCCGGCATACTCAGCGACTATCGCTGATACTACACTTATTGTGCAGGTTGCTGAAAACGTTGAAGCCGAAGTGCGGGATTGGGTAGTTAGGACATTGTAAGATTTGGATTATGTTTAGATGCTCACCGTAGTTGTTCTTTTGATACTTAGATAGAAATGGAGGTGGTATCTCGTTGTCACTGCGGATTGTATTTTTATGTTTAATTTTGTTAAGATGTTGTACTGCTACATCACTCGCATGGGCGAGTGGTGGCAAGTAACACCCATGTGAGATCTATTAATGTAATTACTTCCGCTGTGAGACGCCTTTATTTCCTGTTCACGTGAGCGATTATTACGTAATTGTTATGAGGGGTGTTACAAAAGTGGTATCAGAGCGGAGTACCGCTCTGATGACGAGATACTAGGTTAAGACAGTGAGCTTAGGATTTGGGAAACGTTTGTGAGGTACGAAACGTCTGTGTCTTAATGAAATTATGTGTTGGCAGAGCCTTTGGCCTGCAAGTGTTAGCCCTTGGGGCACATAATGAGTTGATTGCATTATGGTGCGTTGTTGAGAAGACGAACGGTAATACCGACATCTAGTGGTGGTGTGAGCCAGAAAGCTGACCAAGGGCATAAAGGCCCGGGAATGTTACCCCCTGCTAAGGACCAGCTGAGAGCTCAGCCAGGAGGAGACACAAACGTCATGAGTACACTGGCGACAATCCACCTTCATGTGGAAGTCCAGTACGAACTACCGCCGACAGTACCCCTCCCGCCACAACCCAATGAGTATAATATAACCAAGAAATAAAATCCCCGAATTTAGGAAAAAGGGCTACCAAGCCCAACAGATTGTCTAAACACTCCCGCAGCGAATGAATAATTCCTGCCCCTGTAACATTAATACAACCTCAATGTCATACCCCCATTGACGACCAAGCGCCGTATCAATAGGCACTGCCAAAAGCGAGCGTCACTACTACTACAACGTCGTGGAACGGGCCACCCAAGGACATCAGGGCAAGCGGACCGGGAGCACTATGAACTCCGCGAGACGAGACTGCCGCCCATAACGGAACCTGTAACCATCAAACTGTAAAGAGAAATTATCTTGAGAACGTGACGAAAACCTTGTGAGAGTACCGTCCTGTTATGTACGAACTTCAATCCTAAACTTGTGTACGCACAATACAGTGACACTAGAACCCTATCGCGGCGGTACCTGTAGGGAGACAAAGTCCAAATGTTTACGCTATTATAAATATAATGTGAGGGAGGACTTGCTTATTCTAGGGACAATGTGGTCAGGAAAATTTCCCAAATCCAAATACCGTCTTATTCATGAACAATATTCCTAACAGTACTTAGACAACCAATGCAACATTGAGACAAACAAGTCGGAAACCGACAACTCTACTTGCATGGCGCGCTTGCAACTGCAAGCGCTGATTTGAACAATGTACTAATAATTTCGTCTACCCCGCGCACTTGCCACTGCAAGTGCTGCAACAATTACAACTACAGTTACCACTACTATTATCGTTACAACGAATACCGTAACTGCGTAGACCTATGGTACGACACCATGGCTACCAATAATCACCAAACAATTGTACACCTCTAGTATAAACTACATAACTACAATCGTTGCAATAAACCACTAACCTACGAGGCCTACAACCTCTAAAGGGACCAACGAGTCCGAGTGACGCAATAAAAGGGGCACACCAGCCCATAACAAAAATTATAACTACTAAACGGGAACGAATGCAATGACACAGGCTTAGAAGCCAAGATAACATAATTTAATTGTCAAACCATTAAATGGCTGGATTGGAAGTGGATGGTGAAACCTGATTCCCGGGGATCAAGGGAAAACCAACCACAAATTGGGGTGAAAGGTTAGTACAACACTGGTGCTGATCACACCAGAGTCGTATAAATCCTGAAACTCTTCACTAGTTGCCAACATTAATTATAGTACGGATAAACAAAACTGCAGTATACTAGTTACAAACAACTAACAAAGGAAACTTGTGACTAACAGTTACGTGGTATATCTATTAAATCATACAAATAAAACTATGAAGGGAATACGATCGTATAACGATCGCTGCCATACAGCTTCTTACTATATCGTATGTGCAGTATTTATATATAGTCACTTACATTTGTACCTCATGATTTATTCTCTTATATTTTGTGTCACATTTTCATCATCATCTTAATGTAAGATGATTATTCGATTTGATGTATTATATTATGCAACTTATTTAAAACTTTATCTTAATATCTTGTCACACCTCAGGACAGAATTTAAAATTCCTAAGGTTTCATTTTATACTAACCTTAGGTTATAAATTCCATTTCTCATTTTGTACATCAAATTCCTACTTCCACCAACTCCTAATACCTTTCCATTACTTCAGTATTGCCACATATTTAATAGATGTTATACACATCATACGTTATAACATTTTAACCTTGTAATAAATGTAACTTATAGTTCACTAACTATAAGTACGTATACGCCAACCTGTGATGAGCACAAGAGAATAAGAAAAATATATCAGTCCACAGATGGACCAAGAGTGAAAAGAACAATTCTACCGTAATACGGACATTACCAATACCTTCGCAACAATGAACGCGAATCAACACTGCACACATGAATAGTTACCACCTCTGGGCACTACCTTACCAAGGAGTGCCAGAATGATTATGTACAATTAATAGTGATCAACGTCAAGATTAAATTCTATATGTATTATCAATATCATACCAATTGTGAAACAAGTCCTGAGTAGAAGAATGGCTGCCGCCATTGGCGTCCCGCCATGTAAAGAAAATGATAAGTATCGATATATGTTAAAGACATGTCGTTTACTACTGGGACGACTGTCAGTGATGAATGAATGTGTAAGTCAAATCAATGACAACCACCTAAATCGATATTACAGAACACACAAACCAAACGCTAAATAGCGTAAATAAACAAGTACCTAATGTACAAATAAGGGGCACAAGCTCAGGAGACCGGGAACACCGACTCCAGTTACCTTTCCAGGTATATTACTAACACAACAATGTCTAAGTTAATATAATGAAACAAAGGAGCTACGGTACATACCGCAAGCAATGTGAATAACAATGACGAATTACTATCAGGCGCCACACCGCGCACTGGGAATATAAATAACTGCAGTCATAAGTAACTAGCACTAAACAATAAGTGACAACAAAGACATTAGTTACTAGCTGAATACCAAGAGTATATACCAGCATTCAATGCTAATCACAAATTGTGATAAATGTTTAGTCCTAATGGACAAACCAAATCTTATGAGAACTAGCATACCCTTGTGGATGCAGTACCATCAATGAGAAAAGTTATAAAGATGAAGAGCCAAGTTACTCAAGCAATCATGCAATCTACAATACACCCGATTAAACGGGAGAAAGAACGCGTATGAATACCCAAGTACGAGAGCTTACCCTACGCCGTATCGGGAAGCATAGGTGAGATATGATAATGATTAAACCTGGAGGAAATAATTATGTAAATACTCATGGAGATCGAGATAGGACAACTGACATTGCTACCTCAGCACCAATATCACATAAACGATTGCAACCATACAGACGAATCAACGTTTAACGTTCAACTGGTTAGCGGCCAAGTGCTACCACTAATATGTTACTAAGGACATGAGTCCAGGGAACAAAATAATGTTCCAACCATCTTACCACCATACTACTAGAACATTCGCACCTACGACAAGATAACCGACATTGTGGACCAATCAACATCGAACTACAACAAGGACATCCATCGAAAGGGAGATTGACAATAGAATACTCACCATAGTCGTGTGACGGGCGCTACCAGTTTACTAAACGAGTCATGGGACGACCGCACTCCGATGGGAGCATGTGGGCCTGACAGACTTATTTATAGGTTAGTCAGGTAAGTAGTAATGTATCAGTACGATACCCCATGCATGTAGACAAGTAGTGTTAGGAACACGAGAAGTAGTCAACTCCGTACTACGGACAATGATGCAGATTACCTCGAAGATGGACGAGAAGAGCCGTAGTTAACCAACCGGCTAGAGAAACCAAGAACCTACAACACAGAGTAGCAGACGATACACATTGGAGACAAGGAGACCCTTCGAAGATAACGAGGCAGATGGCATACACAAGAAACCACTATATGGACGAATAATACGTAGAACCCTCATAAGGATCACGCAAGTTCTTGCAATGCAGAGGAATCTACCAAATAATGTGAAAATAAACGCGTGACTACGCAATGATAAGGGACAAGCTAAATGCTAACACATACCTTAAGAAGGAATAATGGACTTGGAATGTACCACTCACATGATGATTCGCTCATCTTATCTGTTGACCCTTTAGATATTAGCTGCTGAGATTTACGCCTCTGCACTCTGTAGGACTGAGTGTTTTGGTATTGCACTTGTGCAGTTATTAATCTAGTGGAAATACAGAAAGATGCAATGGATATCAAAAGAGTGTGTATCAAAGAACTACAACAGTGTATTACTCTGGAACAAAACCACCAGGAGACACGGATGACAATAATCTGCGTGGACATGTAGGCTGGTACGTCTTGGTATTACCAAGACAAGTGCGAAGAGCACCAAGTACTAATAAGAGCCAATGTCATATTATACCTCAAGCGGAATATCAGTGGGAGAAGACACACGAATGTATACTAGTGATCCAAATGAGAAGATACACAGTAATGGAAAAAAAAAGGAAATCGAGCCTATGTTCATGGGTCTGCACCTCATACAGAGCGAGTGGGCCCATTAGAACGAACTTAGAAGAGAGCACAAATACGTGCCTCACCCTTTATACATATTTAAGAGCCGAAGGGGCTAGAGTCATACCTCTCTCTGATAGAAGAATAATCTAACGACATGAGAGTTAGAGAACTCTATGAGAGTCAAGTACCCAGCGCTCCTTGTGGAGCGGCTGTCGAATACTTGTGGGGTACGGGGGCGTAACCCTTTTTAAGGGGGGTAGAGCCTCTTGGCTGTGCACATGTTTGCACTAAATTCTGTTATCTCGTATGCGGGTCATACAATAGTTTGTGGGTATGCGGGGCATACAGAGCGAGTGGGCCTATTAGAACGAACTTAGAAGAGAGCACAAATACGTGCCTCACCCTTTATACATATTTAAGAGCCGAAGGGGCTAGAGTCATACCTGCCTCTCTGATAGAAGAATAATCTAACGACATGAGAGTTAGAGAACTCTATGAGAGTCAAGTACCCAGCGCTCCTTGGGCGGCTGTCGAATACTTGTGGGGTACGGGGGCGTAACCCTTTTTAAGGGGGGTAGAGCCTCTTGGCTGTGCACATGTTTGCACTAAATTCTGTTATCTCGTATGCGGGTCATACAATAGTTTGTGGGTATGCGGGGCATACGTTGTTGATTGTTGGACGTTGTTTGTGATGTTGTTTGTTCAAGTGTTGGTGTTGTTGGTACGCGGGGCGTACGTGGTTGATTGTTGTGTGAGATGTGCACTTGTTGTATGTATCTTATGAAATACTTCTTGAGATGATGTATCTACATCCATGAATGTAGTATTGTTCTTTATGATATGCGGATATATATGTTTATAGTACCTTGTAGATTGATTACACATGGTATAGTATGGATACAAAATAAATCCTTAGATATGGAATGTGGAATGACAATATGGTATGACACCTCGGGGAGTTGGTTTTCAGGATTGGTAGAACTGATAGGAATGATGATGGTGATGGATCACCTATATCCATATGGGTTTGAATTAACGCCACAATTGAGGGCTATGTGCGGTATTAGCACAACACGATATGCGTAAATGATATATCACATAGATATACATTATGGGATTGTAAGGGTAGTTATTAATACACCTATTTAAGTAAAGCGACTTCGGGACGAAGTCTCCTTAAGGGGGTAGACTGAAATACCCCTAAGTAATTAAACGTTATTTAAATATATAACTTACAACATTAAAGCATAAAACGTTATATACGTACATATACACAACGTTACAAAATTATGACGCTGTATATATATTAGAACACTACTATAAATAGTTTGTACCCGTATAATGTTGTAATTGAAAACGTGACATAACGAACAGTTAGTATTACCGTATTTATGTACATACGGATATATAAGTGTAAAGTACATAGCGTTACAAGATCATAACGTTGTACATATAACCAAAACGTGACAAATAAAATAGTCGTATACGTATATGTATACATACAACTAGTAACGCTAAATTTAATATAGTCATTTATATACAATCAATAGACAATAAGGCTGGAAAAAAATAAAACAGCAACATGCTCTAGCCGGGATTCGAACCCGAGACCTCTCGTACATATCCCGAAACCTTAACCGCTTGAGCTGTGCTCGAATTCAGTATAAACTACCCACGAATCATAACTAGTGTCTCACTACTAGAGTTACAGAAAGAAAGATTCACACTCGCATTCCCCTCTGATTTGGATATCTCAAACCAAGACGGCTACAATTATCAACGCGACAGGCCTACATATTTTTCTCAATCGCCCATGACAGCTCCTTGTAACTCGCAACTACATACTCCATTGACCGTAGTAAAGTCTGGGCATCAGGGTCGCCTTTTGAAACTCCCACGCATCAGTATCATGAACCGATAAAGCCACCAAGTTTGGTCTTGAGTCAGTATCTCAGCATCTCAACTCAAAACTGAGCTTACCCCATGCAAGAGCCGCCTGAAGCAATGCGACTCAGTTCTGATTCCAGGTGAGGTGATTCTCAGTTACTCATCCACTGTCACTCATCTCTGCTCCATTCTGAGGATCCTCCTTAATTCCCGACTCTTTTCCCCGCAGCCTTTGTATAACTCTCTCTGGAAGTTGAAACCGTGGGGTGCTTCATTTTTCTCGAGGCAACACCTGGTAATACTCCAAACCAGTTGTCTTGGGTCTGTTACCTTTCTTCTTTCTTTGTCTCTGCACAGTCCTGACCGAGACTGCTCAACACAGTTCCTCAGACGCCTGCATCTGTCGTGCAAGAACACTGCATGTTAACCGAGGGTAGAATCCTGGAGGTCCTGAGACAACTCCCTCCAAGAACTTCTGGTAGGTAAGCCATGAATAATAACCACAGAAGGAAAAAAAAAATACCGGTTGCTCAGTCTCTTGTATTCTTGAAGTTCTGTTCAATCTTGACTTCCATAACTGGGGGCTTCCCTGTCTTTTTGACCTGCAATAACATGACGTCCTTCTTCCAATATGATCAGGCAAGAAAATCTCTCCGTAACGCAGCAGCATCTTCGGGTTTGAACTGAGGTGGAAGGTAAATCTTCTACCAGTTCCCACAACTGTTGTACTCTTTCTTTACCAAGTATAACCTCTGAGAACTTTCCCTCAGCTGTATTGAGTGGCGAAGGAGCTGGAATTCCATGTCCTACCAGAGGCGTAGCTAAGAAGAGGTTGTAAAGCCATTAGATGGTGAGTGAATTCTAAACTGATTCGGGATCAGAAAATAAAAAGGTAGACTAAACCTGTCAACCTGATAACCATGCCGATTCTGTAGCATGTGGCCTCAGTTATATTGAATGTCCTTGAGTTGAAAATACAATTAAAACCTGATGAATACAACTGGCTAAGCCTCTAAACAAGAGGGTGTTGAAGAAATAAATGAAAACTGATTACAACAAAAAAAAAGAAAAGAAAAGCACAAGAAACAGATGCAACAATTATGCTTTGTGTTTCTAGTGTTTTCCAACCACCGTGAGGCCTGCGTGAGTGGTTACATTACTGAAGTAGTGTGAGGTTAGTAGGGGCCAGATAAAAACTTAAAGCCTCAGTGGAACACCAAACTACACAGGTTAGTAATGAGGGAAAACATAAAGGGAAAACCAGGATGTCTGTGTTCTGTATGCTTGGTTTATATTGTGAGTTAAGGAACCTGAACATTCTATCACACCTAAGTGAGAATAAGAACTTCATGAAGAAATCAGAACCCAATCTGATGCACAACCAAGTAACAGGGAAAGAATTATGCATCAGTGTCTTTTCTGTTTGTCTGTTTTCAGTTCTGATTTCTTTGAGTTTCTGTGTGAAGGCCTTACTGGAGAGTTGCCTCTGTAAGATGTGGTCTATCCTTGAATTCAAAAAGTCTTATAACACACTTAGCCACTAAAATGGACTATGAGAGTGAATTGAAACCTAGTTCAGGAGCAGGACGCAAAAACACTTTGATCACAGAACAGAAGGAAACATAGCAGAACTTAAGTTTGGTTTTAAGCTATGAGAATTCCTAGTTACAGCATAAACAACCTCAGGTAGTTTTAACCGTAGCACCTTGGGTATATTTTGAGTCAAACACCGAATAAACTACATAAACAAGTGGGGAAGATTAAGAAAGAAGTTAGGTAACAGGAAACAAAGCAACAGGAAAGTACTTACAGTAGTTGCAGTTTCTGTTGCAGATTGTCTTCTGTTGTTCTTTTGTTTCTGTGTAAAGAACTTCCAGGCTGTGTTCCATGTCTCTTTGGGACTACTATGAGGATTAAAAAGGATGTCTAGACAATTAATGAAGTAGCTAGTCTACTGGGGAAATGCAACCTGATGAGTGAAACCATAAGAGAAACAGAAAAGTAAAGGAACACCAGTTTCAGATTTCAGTTTTATTCAGTTTCAGATTTCCTTCCAGTTCAGTAGTGATTATTTCTGTGTCTGTAACGAAGTTGTTTGGATTTAGGTCGGGTTTAGAAGTTTGATAAGATACTGCAGTAACTGGGTCAACAGTTTGGGGAGGATGAGAATCAAACACATGCACTAACAAGAGAGGAAAAGACATGGAAAAAAAAAATATACCGCATCTGCTGCAGAGTTTCTGCTACAGATTGGTTTCTGTGTACTCAACTTCAGTGGCACCAATGGAGTTGTTCTGGGGTTGCCTTAGGTCTGTTATGGAAAGAACTCGAAGTGAAACATTTAACTGCAAGAGGCAGTAACTTGGGAAACTAGGAAGTAGAAAAAAGAAACAGAAGACATGATATTAGTTTATGTTTCAGTTGGTTGATTCTGAAACCGCTTGTTCCATTAAGAGTGGGTTTGTGTAGCTTTAACTTAGTGACTTAGGATAAGAACTGTGTCAAAACATATAAATAAGTAACTGAGCAAGTTTGGGGAAAACTAAGGGATAGTTTTGATAACAGACAGAAACCAAACAACAGAAGGGTAGTTATCATAATCGTGTTTCAGGGTGGTGGTTCTTTTGATTTCAGTTCTGGGAATTT
Source organism: Limonium bicolor (assembly GCA_023374045.1). Lineage (NCBI taxonomy): Eukaryota > Viridiplantae > Streptophyta > Magnoliopsida > Caryophyllales > Plumbaginaceae > Limonium > Limonium bicolor. The sequence continues at coordinate 589,816 of CM041779.1, read as the reverse complement.
CCTTACTAAAGTATAAGAATGATTCTGTAAAATTCACAAGTTGGTATAGATTTAAACCTGTGATAGAAGACTTAATTACATGAGTTAGCAATGAGGGATAAGCTGGGAGACAAATGATTACACAGGGAAGACGATGACAAAAATATTCAGCTTCAGTTTCCAGATCCTAGATTCTGTGTAACAGATTGCTGGCTCAGGAAAAAGCCTTATCACCTGGAACTGCCTAGGAATTTAACACTTAGCTAGGGTCTAAACAGACTAAGAAAAAGAAACTTAAATGAGTGAACCCAGGAAGACAAGCAGGAGGAATGAAATTCCAGTTTTGATCTCAGTTTTATTTCCCTTCCAGTTTTCTCACAGAACCGAGTCAGACCATTTCTGAATCTGTAACAAGCTGCCTTGGGTTGTTCTTAAGTTTAAAGGCCTGATAAGATGTTAACTGAGTGGGTATAACAGCTATGAAGAGTTGTAAATAAGTTTAGATAACAGGCAGAGAGCAAATTTAAGAGAAACTGTCGGTTCCTGACTGGAGTTCCATTCCAGGAGTTTTATGTTCTGTATAGACCTGTTACAGAAGATAAAAGTGTTGCAGTGGTTTGTAAGAGGTTAAAACTATACTGAGACACATAAACGAATCATTAAGTAAGTTGGGGAAGGTTAAGAAATGATTTAAGTAACAGAAAACGAAACAACAGTCCATGAAACCAGTTTCTGTTTTGGTTTCAGTCTCAGAATTTGCCATCTCTGTATAACTAAGTTGCGGGGAGTATAAGTGAATGGCATTGAATGATTAAAGGGCTTAAAACCTAACTAACTCGGGTAGCTGATATGTGAAGCATTTGGAAACCGACCAGAAGGCTGAGCAAAGACTTGAAGGAAAGTTACATAAATAATGTTTTCGGTTTTATTTCAGGAGTTAAACTGTCTCTGTAAGGAGCAGAACAGATTGTTGTGAGTATTGGAGAGAGTTAATCAGAATTTAAAATACTTCTAAGAGGGGGATTAGACTGATACATTCATTAGGAATTTGGAAATCAACTCAATTACCAAACAGATACAAAAAAATATATATGGAGGCATGAACTTCAGATTTCTGATGTCATGTTTATTTCTGTTCAATTGAGATACAGTGAGTGGTTAAGTTGTAATACAGACCTGGGTCTTCAATCTATAATTAATGTGTGTGTTTGAGTGTGAAAGGAAATTTGATGTACATATATATGTAACCGATATTTAGACAAGTGTGAAAAGACCTTGGGTCATACCTTACCACAAGGTTTCTGATGTTATAAAATTAAATATCTACAATATATTATAAGCTATGCGGTAGTTTTGTGAGAGATGAAGCATATAATAAAGGAGCTCAAATGTGATACATGTGTATATATTTTCGATACGCCTAAGTTGCCAAGCCACATGTAATAAAGTCTAGTGACACATAAAATATCGTACCGTATAACATTATAGAACAAACGTAACACAAATAATATTATGGGGCTAAGGATGTAGTTATTCAAACTGTTATGCTAAATGCATACATACAAGATAAACACGTACCAAGAAATAAAGTATACACTATAGTTATAACGACATAAAATACTAAGGATAGTATAGGACCTTGGTTTGATAAGTAAACCCTAGTGAAGTATCATAAGTGTATAACGTAAGGTTGTATGCCCTAATGTAAACCGAGAATTAACTCACACAACGCGTAAGGAGTTATCAAATATAAAACGATACTTTAACTAGTAACAAATGTTAAGTCTGGGGACATAGTACTAGGATTTCAAATATTATTCGGGAATACCGAATCGTGCTGTCATGTGGATTGACGCTTAGTGTTCCTTGTATTACTAGATCGCATTCCCGACGTACGCGCTCGAAAGCTCTAGTGGTCTGCACTGCACGAATCTAGTCAACGGTGTACGGTATGTAAAGGGATTTGATCCGAGTTGTCCTGAGGAATTCCTCGGGCTCGGATTGTTTGATAAAATAACTTGTGTGAATGTATGTATGTGATGTATGTGTGTATGATGTGTAGTTATGTTCATTGCATTATTTATTTATGCACGAACGTCCCACGGGACTAATATTACGTCGACTATAGATCGACTTATATAAAACTACATATGCGAAATGTGTGTGTGACCACTGCTGTCTGACCTAATGCGCTAAGTATTACCAGTATGTAGTTATAACCTAAGTAAAATACTTAGGAACGGGACACGACATTGTCGGTCTCTAGAGCTTTGACTCAAACGTGAATGTTACCTAGAATAATTCTAGGCATGCGTAAGACCCATAGGGCAGCCAACAAATTAAGTGATGTACTCCATAACAAAAAACTGTTACTGACTATCTAACTAACAAAGCTAAAAGGAGTATGAATGAAGTGATGATGTATCTTAATCCAGACAGTCATTGGCTGCTGGTCGCGCGTAGAGATCTCTTGGGATATCCCGTATCGGGTCTTCCCTAGTAAATCCTGATCGAGCCTAGATAGATCGTCAGGCGGAGTGTGCTACCGTTGGCCAGGCCCTTGGCCACCTAAATGGACGCCTTTACAAAGGCAAAGTGAATAAGTCCCAGCTTCGGATGATCAGGGCAGTGAGCACCTTTGTGTGTACGTGGGACTACTGTCCAAGTGATTTATCTCGGGTTGTCCTAACTGACGCCCGACTGTGCTAACTTAAACAAACAATATGTGAAGGCCGGGGCCGAGGATGATGTACTATGTGAAATGTTAACATACGATGATTGAGTTCTCATACCATTGTATTGTATGTTGTATGACAGTGATATGTATATCCATATATGACTATTTGGATTGGATGAATGATTATATAATCATGCATGTTGTTACAGTATTTACCATATCTGTAAAATGAAAAAGCATGAAACCAATCTAATATCAAGACGGTTAAAAATGACAAGTGACCAATAGGGTCCAGATCCGGCATACTCAGCGTCTATCGCTGATACTACACTTATTGTGCAGGTTGCTGAAAACGTTGAAGCCGAAGTGCGGGATTGGGTAGTTAGGACATTGTAAGATTTGGATTATTTAGATGCTCACCGTAGTTGTGTTTTGATACTTAGATAGAAATGGAGGTGGTATCTCGTTGTCACTGCGGATTGTATTTTTATGTTTAATTTTGTTAAGAATTGTTACTGTACATCACTCGCATGGGCGAGTGGTGGCAAGTAACACCCATGTGAGATCTATTAATGTAATTACTTCCGCTGTGAGACGCCTTTATTTCCTGTTCATGTGAGCGATTATTACGTAATTGTTATGAGGGGTGTTACACTATCGGACTTGAAGGAAAGCATGGGAGATCTTTTACTCAAAGGATTTCTTCAAGATCATAATAAGACTTGGAGGAAGCATAAGGGAACATGTAGAAATAGTACTAGTTAAAAAACCCATGCTCCTGCAACAATGAGACTGTCAATAAATGTCCAGGCGGATAAAGGGATAAAATGATGTCTAAGTAAGTGTGTAGTCATCACCATGCAAGAAGAAAGGTCGGCAAAGGCTGCAATGGAATTTTTGCGTATTTCATGGCCAAACATTGGCGGCCTCTTGGCGTTCTCTAGGAAGAAATTCCTCATGGTTTTCAATACCACACTGGAAGTAGAGGCAGTCATAAACCAATCACAGAAAAAGCTAAAGGACAATGAATAGATTGAAGTTCGTCGATGGGTTATAGAAGACCAATTCGAGAAGCGTAGAACTTGGGTCATCCTACGAGGTATACCGTTGCATGCTTGGAATAAAAAAATGTATGCAAGATAGCGCAATCTGTCGGAGACGTAATCAAGATAGAGGATGAGGAGAGCCACTTCATAGAATATGGTAAAGTTTGAATCCAGGTTGAAACCTTCACCTTACAGATGATAAACTTGAAAATTATGGTTAATGTGGATAAGCAACAATTTCCTGTAAGTATAGTTGAAGCCAGCGGCCCCACATCTAAGCACAAAAAATCAGAATCAGAGAGTATTGTTCAAACGGTTGATACGGCCGTGAATATTGGCGAAGGTCAACTTCAACACCGAAAAATTGACCATGCAATTGAGAAAGGAGGAGATGGTTCACATGAGGAAGAGGCGGCGCATTCATAATGCAACCGATCGCCCGATTCCCAAAGGGGGTCCCTAGAGGAAGAAACAGGGTCAGTTAATGAAGAGGGTGTCAAATCATTATGTTGGAATAATAAGTGGAATAATGAAGCATTTGAGGAGACACACGCTCAACTCCCAATCAGGCAGCAGGTGGGAAAAGTTTCCCAACAAAGTGGAGGGGATATGATCGTCCCTGAGACGCGTGAAGCGGTATCGACAGCGCTGGAGGATAATTTTGAACCAACAAGTCCTGATGCGATCCACAGTTACATGCAGAAGACGACAACCCCTGTGCCTGAATTCCCAGGGCAAGTCGAAGACAATTTGACGGCAGACAGACGAGCGAGTGAAATAAAAAATAAATCTCCAGTTAGAGGTGGTCTCGATCTATTTGTGGAGTTGATCCATAATACTCCACCGTCAACGCAAAATAGAATACAACCCCGAGCCATAGATGGCAGAGGAAAAATTATTAATGCAGAGATTGAAGCAGCAGAGTGTGTTGACCTGCTAACACAACTAGGGTGCCATGTACCGAACCCAAGCCTAACAAAAGCAAATATCATCAACCAAATTCTGTCCCAATCAAGTACCGGAGCAAGTGACGAAGGATGCTGGTAGGACTCCAAAACATCAGGGGAATGAATTCTAAAGATAAGCAGCGGATGATGAGGAGGAGACCCGAATCCTGAATATCTCAATATTAGGTCTTGTGGTGACCTAACTAAGTGGATCAGCAACACAAAAATACCTGGTTAAAGAAGATCATGAGGGATAGTGGTCTTGTGGGATGAAGAGGAGTTAGAGATTTCATGATCCGAGAAGAGAGTAAGATGCTAATGCTTGAGATGAAGGTAAAATCAAATAGGACAACAAGCATGCTGATATTGGTGCAAGCACCTTGCGACCTGAGGGTAAGGAAAGGTCTGGTTGAAGAATTTATTCATGTAAAAGAGTGGGCAGAGAGCTATCCGAGTACTACTAGGGTTGTTTGTGCCCTGGGTGATGCATGAGGATGGTGTACACTACTTGAGGGAGTCAGTGAATGATATTTACCAAGATTGGGTCTGGTTCTCGATCTCATTTGGCACCCAGGGGAGAAGGATTTTAAAAAACGACACTTGTTTTATGTGTAAGGTAGCAAGGATTGAAGTGTTAGTGTGTCACAGTAGTCTCGGTTTGTATCTAGGTCCTTCAGTTAAGATTTGCTTATGTCCTGTTGAAACTCCTAAGCTTCGACGTTAGAGTGTAATTTCTAGTGGTGGATACTCTTTTTCCTTCCTAGGCTTTTTCCCAATGGGTTTTACCTAGGAGGTTTTAATGAGGCCCTATATATACCACTTTTTTCTTTTAATAAAATGGCTTTAAGCTCTAATTATCTAAAAAAAACTAGTTGGATATGGATTTTCATACTAAACAATAATCATTATCTACTTTGTAAGTCATTATTAATTCAAGCCACATTATCTTGAAGGTGTTCTACACTCTGAAAACCATAAAATAATCTACGTAATCCTAGTTAAATAATGTGTGTGGGCTGAGAGCAAAGTCCTAACAAATACTAAGATTATATGCAAGATGCTCAATATACAGAGATAGTGATTAAACTTTCACCTACCACTTGAAAAATATCAAAATTACAAAACCTGAGATGTACAAAAACAATCCTTAATAAACATTTCCTCTTGCAAACTACATTAATTCCCTCCCTCAACCTATCCTAACCTAACCTAACCTAACCTAACCTAACCTAACCCCTTGTAGTCGATCCTCACACATCTTAACACCCCTTGGAAAAACTTTCCTCCTCCATTTATCATACTTATAATAATCTCTCGCCGTAACCATGAGACACGGATCAGTCATCCCCGCCTTATAACACTGATCCCCTCCTCCTCTTCGATCAAGAGTACCATACCTCTTCCTCCCAATCCTCATCACCACTGGTTTCAACCCTCCTAACCCTTGAGCCACGTACCCGAATGTGGATTGCCCCGTGATCACCAACTCATCACATAAACTCAACAAATACATCTCCACCCACGCCATCATGTTCTGTTTCTTGTTCTTAAACTTCCGCCTCCCCTCCGAACTCACTTGATACACTCTCACCTTCACTTCCCCATCCTCATCTGTCTCGTATGCCTCCCGTAATCGTTTCGCATAACGCCGCGACAGCGATGCGACCAGCACGGCCTTTGAGCTTTGAAGGTTCTCCTGCTCTGGTAATACATGGTCTGGTCTAGGGAGGAGGTTGTGTGTCTTGGTGCAGGATAAGAGTTGATCCATGACGACTTTATGATGTACATGTTCATACCAAAAGACTCGGATTTGTAACCCTAGCTTGACATCGGCGTGAGCCAAGTGTGAGTTGTAGTAGTCTTTGATTTGGGTCCATGCCAGATTCGATGGGTGGAAGAGGTACCTCCCTAAGTGATGGAAAACAAGGGTCTTATGAGGGAATAATTGGTGGATTTCTGGCATGAAGGATGGAGTCATGAATAATGTTGGTGTATAGTAGAGGTTTGATTGAAAAACTAGGACAGGAATTTTTTGTATAAGGGTGTGGACATTGTCATAGTGGAAGGTTTTTACTCGGTGGTTGCGAAGATCAACGTGGAGGATTGACGGTGGTGGAAAGGTGTTGTTTTCATTGATTAGGGTTTGTAAAGTTTTAAGGTCATGGGTTTTTCGGTAGGGGAAGTCTTGGGGTAAGAGCCATGAGGAGTGTGGGAAGGGTTCACAAAAAAGGTGTGAGATGTCTGGGCCAAAGTTTACTAAGAGGATACGGCGAGTGAGAAGGGCATAGAGAAAAGTGGAAGTGAGGCTGATTATTTGACTACCGAGACCGTCTGTTGGAGTCCATATGACATAGCGGCATTGATCATCAACATCATCTTCTGTTTTTGTGGAGGTGTTGTTCATCGTGAGAAGTAATCTGGTGGTACGGTTGTAGGCAGTGGTGTAGGGGCCGCATTGACGATGAAGGTGTTCGTAGGAGTGGAGTTGGGAGAGAAGGTAGAGTGAGGGTTTGTGTGGGGAAGGGTTTTGGTATGATGGTGATTCTTGTTTGCTTAAGCATGAGTGGGGAGTAATGGTAGAAGATGGACTATAATCTTGAGCTGGGTGAATGGTGTGTGTGGATGTGGAGGAATTTGCGGAAATTGATGATGACGATGAAGTGTTGTCGAGGTTTGCATTTGAAAATGGATTGTTTTTCTGCTTCATTCCCTGTGATTATTTGGGAGAATAAATTGATCAGAAAGTCTAGAATCATAAAATATTAATTGGCGAGAATGGAGGTGAAATAAAGGAAGGAGTTAAAATTAGAACATATAGTACTTTTTTAAGGAAAAGGGCAAATAACAAACAATATTGCAAGTTAATTACCCAAGTCATCAGCCGCAATAATAACCTTGTCGGAGCTGTTATAACTAGGCGACATTATCGTTGCCGATGGAGCTTCTGACCTCAAAAAAGTCTTGATCGTAGCAGCAGCGGTCGACGGAAAGTTCTCGATGACGCCATGTAAGCTGGTATCGAGTAAGAATTTCTGGTATATCACGGTGGCGATCAGGAGAATTGACAGGGCAAAAGAAAAGTATCCCACCAAATTACCTCTTCTTTTGGAAGATGATTGCTTGAGGTCTCGGGATCCCATGATCTTCTGCTACCCTACGTACTATGGGGAGAAGAAATTCGAGATTATGAAAATGGCTGGTGATGAATAAGATAAAGTACTTGCACAAGTGTATGAAGTTGGGTCAACGGCCACGCGGTATAACATAACATAGTGATACCCCGCCGGTTTAATTTTGAGTTTATATATTAATTAACTAGATAGTTAACCCTGAGTTGATCTCCATGATATATCACGTCTGCAGCCATAATTGCGGGTCACGTTTTCATCTCTCCTCGATTGACTCTCTACAAACAAAACCCAGCCTTTTTCCTCCGTTCAAGGGTGTTTGCTTCTTTATGGTTAATCTCATTATTATTATTATTATTATTATTATTATTATTATTAATCTCATTATTATTATTATTATTATTATTATTATTATTATTATTATTATTATTATTATATTATTATTATTATTATTATTTCAGGTTATTTTTAAAGCAGCGGGAATGTTGAGATCCAGGAAAATCAAGTTAATTTTTGAAGCTTTTCAGAATGAGTGCCGAGATTAGGTTATATGTATACAGGAAACCCCTGTTAAGTCCCTGATAATTTCGGACGGTATTAGTCTAGTCGTTGAACTTTTTCATAATACTCCACCACCATCACAAGCTGGCAAGGACGCCACTAAAGAAGTTCCTGCGAGAGATGAGAAAGGGAAGATTATTAATCCAGAAAAAGAAGCAGAAGAATGTGTTGATCTGTTAAGGAAACTAGGATGTGAAGTTCCTAATCCAAGCCTAACAAAGGCTAACATCCTCTATCAAATCCAGTCCCAGATGAAGACGATCGAGGCCAAACAGAAATCGTACGTCCTAGTGCGCTCTTGGGGAGGGGTTAGTTGCCAATGGTGTGATGTTTGAGGTTGACTGTAACACCCCTACTCTAATCGGCTCCTAATCGTCTTACTTAACATTGTAATCGCAGCAGTAATCTAAACAAATGATCTACTAGTGTCACCGTTCTCACTCGCCCATACGAGTAATAACGTGTTTACTGATATATTCATAAATACGAAACAATTTTCCACAGTGACAACAAGAGATAGATCTATCCTTCCACTCCAATATAAAATACAATCATAGTGAGCATTCTAAGTACCCCAATCCTATACACGTTTTCATGTTCGTATCGAACTACAACAGTGCGTATTTAAACAACTGTGACTACACTACCCAGCGCGTCCCGCTCTCTGTCGACACCGGAAGTTGCATACCTGCAAAATATTTGTTTGTGGTATGGAATCAGCCTCTGCTGAGTATGTTACTACATGACTGTCATGCCCCCTCAGGCCCTCAGTTAATTGGTCGAGAGCATGCAATTCATTTTCATGCAAGTAGTTTAATATAAAGGAAAAATTACACTGCCCACCCATAAGGTTATAGAGATTTACACTGCCCACCCATAAGGTTTAAAATATAACACTGCCTACCCATGTAGTTTATAGGTAATAACTTCCGTCATCCTTTCTCTTATATTTCCGTCAATCTCTGTTTGCGTTGACTGGTTCACTTACATTGACCAAAAAAATAAAAACTAAACCTTTTATTTCCCAACCCCTTCATCAGGACAGAAAATCATTCATCTCGCGACTGTGGTTCTTCGCGACAGAACAGTCTCTCTAGCTTGAATTTTTCAACAACGTCGACCCATTGTTTAGGTACCAGTTCTAGTTTTTTCTGGTTTAGATTAGTCTTTCTAATTCGTCTCCAATTTAGGGTTCCAATTCGGGAATTTGAATATGTCTAAAATCTCTTCTCTGTATGTTGTTTAGTGACATGACGACTCAATGATTTAGGGTTCTAATTTGGGGATTCGATTTCGTCTGTCAAATTCCATCTCTGTAATTTGGGGATTCAACATCGATGACTCACCAGTTCATGGTTCTGATTTTGGGATTTGAATTCATGCCCTTTGTATGCACAATACTTGTTCGGTTTCTATATATATTACCCTGCTATTTTGCTCTTGTTTCCCAGACTTGGGAACCACCCTTTTATTTAGGGTTTGTCCAATCTTGTTCCCTCCTGTCTCGGTTAAGTTGCAGGATTATGGGTTTCAATTTTCCCAGTTCCAATCACCCATCTTATTTTATGGTTGTTGTTATCAGTTGTTGATGTTTCTGATGCGTTGCTTTTGTGAACATGTTTTTGATGCAAAATATCTACCTGGGTGCGCCTACTAATTTTGTTTATGGGGTTTTGCTATTTCTAATGCCTCTGTTTCTGACAGTGTTGCGGTTTGTAACCATGTTTGATGATGAACTACGAATTTGGGGTTAAGTCTTATGACTTCCTCTAGTAGTAGTTAATATGATAATCTTTGATATTTATATCAAAATGGCCTTTCTGGAATTAGGTATGTCTTTCTATGCAGTTGGTTGTTTGTGTAGAAGTGGTCCTTCATCTAATTGCCCACTTAAAATCTGTTGAAGCGGTTTATGATACGATTGCTCCACTAATACTGTAATTGCATATTAAGAATCATTACTTAATGTAAAAGCAATGATGAAGGTCATAAGGACTCATCTGAGCTTAATTTTATGTTACACTTTAAATATGTATTCTTGTTTGATGTTTCATGCATAATGTCTTCTTCTTCAAGGGTGCACAGATTGAACTAAGCTGATTGAATTGAAGAATTTGAGGTGTTTGTCTTTTGGCCAAACTTGAGGAGATGGAAAAAGCAAGATGGAATCAGCCGAGGTCAATAACAAAGATGGTGGTTGCATCCTCTATTGTAATAGAATTAGCGACGTGTTTTCGTTCAATATGAACTTATGTCTCTTCTCTAGGTTGCACTTGTATAATTTTGGGCGCAAATTATGTATGGGGTACAACACTCTGTCTTCTTATGATAGTTTAATGATACTGATGTAATAGCTGGGCATTGATATCAATGTAAGCCACCATTCTAAAGATAGAGAACTCTAGAATTATGATGCTTGATAGAACTTTGATGACTTTCTACAATTTCACATCTACTTTAACATAAAAAACTAACATTCATTAGCTCAAACATAGCAGAAAAACGCAGCTTGCAATTTGCATATAAAATGCTTTTCAAGGTTACTCAATTTGTTTTCATTCGGTTATAGATTGTATGAAAGGAACAGGTTTGATAAAACTGCAAATATTTAAGGGCTCTCGTCTGCATATATATGGTTCTTGTCTGTATATATATACAAATTGATGAACTCATACATAGGCATACATCACCTAATACATAACATTAGGAGACTACCAACGAGAACAGATTAACACAATCAGTTTTGCTGGCCAAACTCCTTGAACCTCTTCAAAATCTGTTTGTTGTTGCATCCACACTAAATCATTTTGCTGTTATAGCAATACTAAAGCAGTAACTGCCATAACAATACGAAAAACCAGTATATACTCACTTTCACTCTACTACAAAAGTATGTTACTGCAATACAAAATCAGTTTGCTGCTACAACAATACCAAAAACCAGTTGACCCTCACTTTCATCCTACTAAAAAAGGTATGCTATAGCAATACAAAAAATTAGTCTTCTATTATAGGTTGTCGATAGAGCAATGGGTTGTTAGGAAAATTCATTCATGTAGTCTTTCATGAACTCTATGGTAGAATACAGATCGGGATCCAACTCTTTGGTGACAAAACTTCCATCCCTTATAGGATAACTCCATGATATGGACATCCATCTTAACTTACCAATCTTCATACAACGACATCTACACATGAAACCAAATGAATCAGATATATATATATATTTATATAAACACAACAGAAGCTTTAAAACACAAGCTTAATTTACAACCAGTGATGAAGAAACATATTGTCATACAAAATGGAGGCATTAGAACAGCAACACGTCAGAAATTAGAGCAAGACAACAACACATGAAAAACAGCAACACAAGATATATAGAAATCGAACATGTATTGTGCATGCCAAGGAGACGACTTCAAATCCCCATATTAGACTCCTAAATCAGGTCGATGAACAAATTACATAGAAGGACTTTGACGGATTATAGAGAAGGAAATTTGACAGACGAAATCGAATCCCCAAATTAGAACCCTAAATTAGTGAGTCGTCATGTCACTAAACAACATACAGAGAAGGGATTTTAGACATATTCAAATTCCCAAATTGGAACCCTAAATTGGAGACGAATTAGAAAGACTAATCTAAACCAGAAAAAACTAGAACTGGTACCTAAAGAGTGGGTCGACGTTGTTGAAAAATTTAAGCCAGAGAGACTGTTCTCGCGCCTCTTCTTCCTGTTCTATCATTTACAATCTCGTTTTTCACATGGTATCAGAGCGAAGCTCTAGATCCAGCTAAAATCAAGAAAGTTCCTCTGTCGATCTAATGGCACTCCAAGACTGCAAGTTGTCGTCCTCGAATCTACACCAATTGGTTGGAATTTCGACCATTAAGCTTCTTGGTGAGAAGAATTACCTCAGCTGGCATACGCAGATGATGAATCTGTTTGAATCCACCGGAGTTGTCGAGCTAATCAAGGCGGAAGAGATACCGACAAAGAAAATCTTGAGCGAAGCTTTCGAAGTCGATAATCCAGACTTCAAGAAGTGGAAGGAAGTTGATGCGCTGGTCCGCACCTGGATTATCGCGACACTGTCTGAAGAATGCATCGCTCTGACGATTGGATGCAATACTGCTAAGAGTATTTGGGAAGAATTGCGAAACGAATTTCTCCAGTCAACTAAAGACCGTGAGTTCCAGCTAAAGAATCGCCTGAGATCTCTGAAACTTGGAGATACTCAATCGGTGAAGGAATTTGTTAAAGTATTTAAACTGGTGTGTGACAATCTGGCTGCGATCGGGAAGCCAGTTTCGGATGAAGACAAGGTTGTTCAACTCGCTCAAGGCTGTGGTTCCCGATATAGTGTTCTCCGATCTATCATGCTTAGTAAGGCTCCCTATCCTACTCTGAAACAATTCATAACTGCGCTGGAAGACTATGATGCAAGAGAAGGAGAGAGTAAAGAGGAAAAGCAAGAAAATGTGCTAGCAAATGCTGCGTTTACTGTCGATACTTCAACTGGCAACACTGAGAATTTTGGTTATGCTAGAGGAAGATCAGGTGGACGTGGTCGAGGACGATATAATTCAGGAAGAGGAAGATATCACAATTCTCAACAATCATACTCTCAGTCTTTTAACCCCTCATACCAGAAGCCTGTCTACAGTCCATGCCAGATATGCGGTAGGACAAACCACACTGCTATTACCTGTTTTTACCGCTGGGATCACTCGTATCAGCCTTATAATCCAAGCCAGTCCACAAATTCCCTAAACTCTGAGCTTAACTCCCAATCTGGAAACACAACACCCCAAGCCTTGACAACTGTGTCGTACAATCCTGCAGAAGAATCATACTATATGGATTCTGGAGCAACAACTCATATGGTAACAAACACAGGTATGGTCTCCTCACTTCGGCCTTATAAAGGAACAGAAAGTGTTTTTGTTGGAAATGGTAGTGAACTACCAATTGAGTACACTGGGAAAGCAGTAATCCAAGGCACTAAGAAAGATTTAGTTCTGAAGGATGTTTTGGTTGTTCCTGAGTTAAAGAGGAATCTGCTCTCTGTTAGTAAACTAACAAAGGACAATTCTTGCACTGTTGAGTTTAATGATTCTTGCTTTGTTGTCAAGGACCGTGTGACAGGACAGACATTAGCAAAGGGCAGTAAAGTTGGAGATCTGTACAGTCTGCGGAATTCAATGTTTGAAGCTCTGCAGGCTGTCAAGAAAGGGAAAGGTACAGATGACATTTGGCATCGTCGACTTGGCCATCCAAGTCTGAAGATTTTGCAGTTTCTTAATACTAGAGATCATACTGATATTACTAGTTGGAATAAACCACCTACGGTGTGTAATAGTTTTCAAATGAGCAAAAGCTGTAAATTGCCATTTGCAACAATTGAAAATAGGGCATCTGATGTGTTGGAAAAGATACATTGTGATTTGTGGGGACCTGCCCCGGTAGCTTCAAGTCAGAATATGAAATACTATGTCATTTTTGTAGATGATTTTTCAAGATTCACATGGTTCTATGCTATCAAAAAGAAGTCTGATTTCTTTGAAGTATTCTCTCAGTTTCAAAAGATGGTGGAGCTCCATCTTAGTAAAAGAATAAAGTTCTTTAGGTGTGATGGAGGAGGAGAGTTTGTTAGTAGTAAGTTCACCAATCTACTGCAGCAGAGTGGCATTGTTCAACAACTGTCTTGTCCACATACTCCTGAGCAGAATGGAGTAGCAGAAAGGAAGCATCGTCATATAGTAGAGACTGGTCTAGCTTTGCTTCTGCAGGGAGGATTACCAACCAAATTCTGGCCTGAAGCATTTATGACTACAGTGTTTCTTATTAATCGTCTACCAGCTGCTCCACTTGATTTTCAAATTCCTTTCACTAAGGTATTTCACAAGGAACCTGACTACAGTAGTCTCAAAATCTTTGGGTGCAAATGTTATCCTCTTCTGCGTTACCAAAGCAAACATAAGCTAGAACCCCGGTCTCTTCCTTGCGTTTTCATAGGTTATAGCAATCTTCACAAGGGTTATAGATGCTATAATATTGCCTCAAAGAAGATCTTTCACTACTAGAAAACAGGAAATTACCTATGGAATTTACCTACGGAAATATTTCCGAAGGTAATTACCGACGGAATACCTACGGTTTATAATAACAGCCCTTGGTTAAGTTATTACCTACGGAATACCGATGGAATTCCAACAAAAAATTTACCTACAGAATATTCCGTAGGTAATTTTGAAGGGAAAGTGTGGGGGACTGGCTGGTAATGGCACGTATATTGCCATCAAACTACCTACGGAATATTCCATCGGTAAAGAGGCGGGATTTTGAAAAAATATTACCGACGGTTTGTTCCGTCGGTAAATTCTATTTGAAAATTACCTACGGACATGTTTCCGTCGGTAAATACTCCTCAAAATATGTAACAGGTGAGCGTACGAACGCCGTCGTTTTATGGGATAAATACCGACGGAAATATCCGTCGGTAATAGGTGCTTGAATGTACCTACGGAATGTTGCCGTCGGTAATTGCTTGTCAAGATATACAGCCGGCTAGGTGAAAAACGTTACCGTTTTATGACATAAGTACCGTCGGAAACTTCCGTCGGTACACTCTTCTGCAAAATTACCTACGATCCCTTGCCGTCGGTAAGCTTTTTAACCCAATGTTACTAAAACTATCGAATCCAGTCTTTTCTTTCTCCCCATCTGCTTCCCTCTATTTTCTCTATCTCGCCAGTTTTTCTCAAGCTCGAACCGCCATCGTTCTCCTCGCAAAGCGACCCTTGAAGAACTCCTGTGAATCTCTCGCAAATCTAGTCTGTAATCTCTCGCAAACTTTTCTGTTTTTTCTCGCTAGTTCGTACACCAAAGTGAAGAGAACTGAAATCGCAGAGGTACATAAAATAACCCTAATGTTCCCGTCTTCTTGCTCACTGCGCTATCTTCTTGCTCACTTTTGGTTTCTCTATCGATTCAACTGCTTGATTCTCCCATTTTCTGGACTCCAGCTGCACCTGTGTTGTTGAATCTCGCTGTCGCTGAACCTGGACCCCCAATCACAAGTGTGGCCGTCTTCAATCAGGTATTCCTCCTCTCCCGTCTTCAACTCTAGCTACTTTTTTTTTGTATTGCACTTGCGCATTTGCATAGGATTATGGAATTTAGGGTCTGGATGAAAATTATAGCTACGACCTATGATTGCCAGTGACTGTATAAAACTGTTGTGGGTAATTCGATCACTTTTTCCTTGATAAATTCATTATAGCTTTACATCTAGAGTATATAATGTTCCAATTTGATTAAGTGTTAGACTATGAACCTCTGAATTAAAAGATGCTTCAGGGGATAAAGCGAATCCTTTTTTTATAGGCCACTTCAATTCTAGGCAGACTTGAACAAAGGGAGGGTTGGCTTGGGCTCACTATGAAATTCTCATCCACAAGGATGGAAGAATCAATTGATATTGAGAAAGGATTAGAAAGGGATTTGTGTTGTTCATGTTTGGTTCTAGCATTGGAATTGTCTTCATATTGGGAAACAGGAACATCAGATACAGTTGATGTGTTGCTTGAAAGATTCAAATGATGGAAAGCCTCCTGAACAGTATGTAGTTAATTCAATTTATACATAAAAAAGAGGTCAATTGAGTTATGTTTTTTATAAGGAGTAATCAAAAGAGTCATCACCTACCTTGCTTTGCAAATGAGGATCATGGTAGCTGGGGCGGAAGACTGAAACGCCCACCTTTGATCTGATCTAAGGATTTCTTGGTTAATCTTCCTGCGAAAATGGGATATTTTAGTAATAATTTATAATGTGGCTGGTCACCTAGATAGTCTAGAATAAGTTATCTATATGTCAATATAGTAGCACAAATTTAGTCAATTGGTACCTAGAGCTCAAAGTATGATCTCAGAGATTGTGTTGGTCTTTATTTTACATTGTTTCAACGTCAATACAAAAGTCAAACTAACATGGTATGAAGAAACATAGTCTTTCCATATTTTTCTCAAATAACCTCATGGAAAATGCACATTAGAAGACAAAATAATCTAATTGGTCATTTGTCTATTTGCTTCAGTTTTTCTGTAATTTTTTTGAGCCTTAGTAGTGCTGATTTTAAAGGGTTACTGTTAGAAACAAATAGAAAATATCATCTACTGAACTAATCCCTTCCTCTTCTCCATCGTCACTGATATCATCCACTAGTCTATTGAAAGTAAGTTCATATTACAAACAAAACAGAAAATATCATCTAATTTAAACATCAATTCATGCTTCTTTATGAGTGTTGTTAATTAGTATTACAACTTTTTTTACAATTAACATTTTTTTGTGTTGTATTGTGCGAGCCTGCTTTTGTGTTTGAATTAACCGCCTAATCAACTGCACATCACAATATGACAGAATACTTGTCCGGCTTAGAGACCATTACCAGGCTGCGAAGGTCCCTTTTGCTAGTTGCTGGCACAAAACAGGTCTGAGTTTGATTGTATTAATAATAAAATTCAGATGTTTGATCCATGAACTGCATTTTTCTTCATCTTCTTCTATCTTCCACTCCTTCCTCCAACATTCAAGCAGTCTGCTTATTCTCCTCTCCTCTTTTGTCAATTTCAGAGGTGTAGCTGTCGAACAACTGGGATAAAAACCCCAATTTCAGCGTCAGTCTACAGTTCAGGTACTCTCTTACTCTTACATCTTTCCTTATTTTTTGTGAGAGGAAATACTATAAACAAATGAAACTAACCTAGAACACCGTAGCAGTAGCTTAATCAATTTACATGTGAAGATTAGGATCAATTTTAATAATAATCTATATCCTAATTGGAGCATGGTAAAAATGAAGGTCATTAATGCATTATTCACCATTATCTGTATCTCCATGTTATACCCTTTATCATACTTTCAACCAATTAGATAAGTGTATTAGGGAGGTTTTAAACTCAAAACCAACTCAAAACAATACTGTTATCACTTCTAAAATCCGTTTTACAGAAACTGCTATACTGCAGGAAACTGAAAAACTAGTTTATGTATCTCTTCTTTAAGCTTTCCTTTTTGGTTATTAATCACTCTCCATTTCACCCAAATTTTTCTACCCACTTAGTCAGGTGTTCTAGGAAAGTTTTAAACCTAAAAACAACTTAAAACAACATTGATAACACCTCTGTAACATGATTATACAGAAGGTTAAGTTTTCAGAGAAACTGAAAAACTGAATTCATGAACTGGTGCATGTTCTTTCTTTCCTGTCGGTTCCTTATCCTATCTTCTGATTTTTCCACCCCACATCGCTCACCCTCTTGGTTAAATATGTTATCCAGATTTTGAATTCAAAAACAACTCACAATCACCTAGACCACCTCTCTGAAAACTCTTTACACAGAAATCAAAATCTGTAAAACTGAGAACATGAATCTGATGCATTTTTTTCCATTGTTTTCTTCTTGCTCTCTGATCTGACTTCGATTTCCTTCACGAATTGCTTATCCACTTAGTTAAGTGTTTCACTCAGGGTTTTAACTTCGAGACAGACCCACAACAACATTGTTAATGTTACAGAAACACCCAAATGCTAACTGGAAAGAAACAGAAACATGAAACTGATGAGTTTTCTTTTTCTGTTGTTTTGTTTCTGTTGTCTAACTTATCTCCTATTTTCCAAACCTGTTTAGTTACTCAGTTATGTGTTTTAATACAGTTTTAAGCTCTTGAACAAACCATTACAACTCTTATAACTCTCTGTAGCAGAGTCATACAGAACTTAAGTTTTCAGAAGAGAAAAAATGTAAAACTGAAAGCACAAAACTGATATCTTCTCTTCTGTTTCTCTCCTTGTTCTTTAATCTGACTTCCAACTTCTCCCAACTGTTTTAGTTTCTTAGTTGAGTGTTTTGATAAAGTTTTAACTTTGAAATAACCCAAGGCAATAGGGACTACTCTTTTGAAAGTCATTTACACTGAATCTGTAAAACTGCAAAACTGGAAAATAACTTCAGTTTGCTCCTCCACTCTTAGTGCATCAGATGGGTTTTTCTTCTCTTATTAAACACTCCATTTTTAATTACTTGTCATTAGTACTAATTAATACTACTATTCAATTATGTACTCGTATATTAATTATGCGGCCCTATTTGTTGAAAAAAGTTAGCCCACTGACCACCACCATACAAAAAACAAAACCTGATTTTCATACCAGTAGTTGATTGATTTTATTATTATGTTCTATTATTATTTAATATAAGTATTATTGACAATCATACTAGTAGTCACATTAATTTTCTTGTAGATAACATGAATTCAAATAGGCGTTGGATGTATGATTTAGTGCGAATGCGAAATGGGAGGCCAACCCAAGAATGGTTGGCAAAGATAGAGGAATTTGTTGCGTTCGCACTATCACATCCTGAGTGTGTGAGGGAGAACAGCAAAATAAAATGTCCTTGTCCCTTGCGTCGCTGCCAGAATACTCAGTACCTAGATGCTGATATGGTCAAGGTACATCTGGCAAAGAAGGGATTCATGTACGGCTACTTTGTCTGGAACTTCCATGGTGAAGTAGCTTCAACTAATTCGGCGAATTTGTTAAGTCGCATTGATACAACAAATGATCAGTCATCAACATTGAACAACTATGAGACAATGGTTGTCCACGCTTTTGATGCTCAATACGAACCAATGGATCCAATGGATGATGATCCTTTCAATGAAGCAGTTACGGAAGATGATACGGACATAAGTGATGATGTGGAGGAGCCTCCTAACCCAGAAGCTAAAAATTTTTTGAGCTTATGGAGGCTGCCAGGAAGAAGTTATTTGATGGAAAACACACACTATTGTCATTGATTGTTCGTTGCTCTCAATGAAGACTGACCATCAAGCCTCACAAACACTCATTGATAAAGTTTGTCAAACATATCATGATTTGTGGCCAAATGATAACCATATTCCAAAGGACTACTATGGTGCTAAAAAAGTAGTCAAAGGTCTTGGGCTTCCTGTGGAGATAATTCACTCATGCATCAATCATTGTATGATATACTGGAGGGAAGACAAAGATCTTGATTCTTGCAAGTTTTGTCACGAACCAAGGTACAAACCAGTGGCTGAGGGTTCTAAACGAAGGAAAACAAAGATCCCAAGAAAGAAAATGCATTACTTCCCATCATACCAAGACTTCAAAGACTGTACGCTTCTCCGGCAACAGCAAGTGAAATGCGTTGGCATGCTGAACACACAATGGAAGATGGCAAGATGTGTCATCCATCTGACTCTAGAGCATGGAAACATTTTGATGAGAGCAATCCTGAATTTGCTAAAGAAGTTAGAAATGTGCGCCTTGGCCTGTGCACTGACGGATTTCAGCCATTTGGGCCATCTGGGCGACCATATTCATTGTGGCCTGTCATCCTGACTCCTTACAATCTCCCCTGGGATGTGCATGAAAGATGAATTCTTCTTCTTAACATGCTTGGTGCCTGGACCGAAAAATCCAAAAGGGCGGATAGATGTGTATCTGCAGCCTCTTATTGCAGAGCTACAACAATTATGGGGTGAAGGAGTTAACACTTACGATGTTTCTAAGAAACAAAATTTCACAATGAGAGCTGCGTTGATGTGGACAATCAGTGATTTTCCAGCATACGCAATGCTTTCTGGATGGAGCACAGCTGGAAGATTAGCATGTCCGCATGCATGGATGCAAGTGATGCTTTCACCCTTCGCTGCAGTCGGAAACAATCCTGGTTTGACAATAGTAGGAAATTTTTACGACCAAGACACAAGTTTCGCTAGACACTACTTCATTCAGGAAAGGTAAAAAGTTTTGGGTAGAGCACCACGTGTGTGGACCGGTGATGAGATATTGGCAGAAATAGACCGATTAGGTCTAAGAAAGTGACTGAATTGGCTCTGACGAAACAAATGCTGCCATTGCTAGGAACTGTGGGTGGAGTAAGAAGAGTATTTTTTGGGATCTACCGTACTGGAGTAAGTTGTTAATCCGACACAATTGGATGTGATGCATATTGAGAAAAATTGTTTTGACAACATATTCAACACTGTACTCAATGTTAAACATAAGACAAAGGATCATGAAAAATCACGTCAAGAACTCAATGACTACTGTGAGCGTCCTGAGTTGGCATTTGATGCAAGGAGTAAGAGATATCCAAAGGCATCTTATGTATTGGACAGACAACAGAAGGACATTTTTTGTGAATGGGTTAAAATATAAAGTAAAGTTCCCAGATGGGTATGCCTCTAATGTTGGTAGATGTGTTGACATGACGAGTAGGAGAGTATTCGGGATGAAGAGTCATGATTGTCACGTATTTATGCACCGACTCATGCCTATAGCCTTTCGTCATCTTCTCCCTCGAGCGGTGTGGGAGGCAATCACCGAGTTGTGTCTTCACTTCAAAGAGTTGACTGCAACATCGTTGTACGAAACAAATCTACAACAAATGAAAGATAATATTGCACTCATTCTTTGCAAATTGGAGATGATATTTCCTCCGAGCTTTTTTGACTCAATGGAGCATCTTCCAATCCACTTGGCTTACGAGGCTAGTCTAGCTGGACCTGTGCAATACAGATGGATGTACCCCTTTGAGAGGTAAGCCACGTATTTTGTTGATAACTGATTCAGTCAGTGTTAATAGATGAGTTCATTCATTATTCTTACGGTATATGAATATGATTGTTGTAGATACATGGGCAAGTTGAAAAGGAAAGTCAAAAACAGAAACCACGTTGAAGGGTCAATATGCAATGGTTATCTTCTCGAGGAGATTACTAAATTCAGCACCTTCTATTTTGGTGATGGTGAACCCTCTTATCGCTATAGAGTGGGAAGGAATGAAGTTGACATTGATGAAGTAGATGATGACCCTGATAGGATCTCTATCTTCAAATCAAGCGGAAGACTAATTGGGAAAGCTACTTCGGTTTATCTAACACCAAAGACTTAGCTGCTGCCCAGACATATGTGTTGTTGAACACTCCGGAACTCGAGCCTTATGTGGAGTAAGAATACAAATGCTAAGTTTTCTATAAAAGTTAAACTCAAAGAACATATATGTTGACCGTATCTGTTCGCTTGTGTTTCACAGAAAGTTTATCATGAACTGCAAGAGCAAAATCCTTCAATCGATGATGTTGCTATTAACAGAAAGTTGGAGAAAGAATTTAGTGCGTGGTTCAATTCATATGTAAGCTACATATTAGAACTTCATGAATTTGAAAATACAACTATGTCATCACCTTAGCTAGTTGTGACATGATTCTTCTTGTTTGTTGTCTTAAACAGTCAAACAATGACACAATCCCCAATCATTTCATACGAGTTTGGCACAAGGACCGCTAAATGTGGCAAAATCATATTCCGGTTGTTTTGTGAATGGGTTCAAATTTCTTACAAGAGCGCATGAAGTTGGTCGTTCAACAGTAAATAGTGGAGTATGCGTATCCGCTGCTGGTGAATCGAGCACAGAATATGATTATTATGGAATGTTGGACGATATTATTGAGTTAGAGTACCCGGCGTACCCTATGAAGAAGGTGATCATATTCAAGTGTTCGTGGTTCGATAACTCAAAGGATGGTTGTGTTATCCACCCAATATATAAAATAGCAGACATCAAACATACAAGGAGGATAAAGAATTATGAACCGTTTATATTGGCGGAACAAGCGAGACAAGTATATTACTGCTCGTACCCTTCTAAAAAGAAGGATGTTCAAGCATGGTGGTCTGTCTGTAAAATTAAAGCAAGAAGCATATTAGACATGCCCGATTCAGTTTCAAATGAAGAAGAGGCACAACCACTTCAAGAAGAAGGAGTTGAGGGGGTTGATGTATCTACTTTTATCCCTAATGAAGAGGATGTACCTATTGAATTGGTAGACACGATTGATTCTGTTGCAGAGGATTTAGAAAGTGGTGACCTAGAGGGGGACGAGGTTGGAGATGCTGAAGAAGTGGAAGATGAATTGGAAGAAGATTTGGAAGAGAATGATTATGATGATGATTATGATGATGATTATGATTCTGAATGACAAATGTAAATTAACTCGTAGATAGTTATTGTTTATGAATATTACAATATTGTTTGATTATATCTAATTCATTTTATATGTGTCAGATATGGCTGGTTCGGGTGTGGTCAAACGCCTCTTCCCCAAAAAGAAGAAGAAGAGTAAGAATGTTGGTGATCGTGCGGAGTCATCAGTGGCAGCTGCTGATGGTGGTAGTGAGCAGCAGCAGCAGGAGGCACCCTTGACTGTTCCGCAGGAGCAACAAGAGGCTTGTCAGATACCACCATCTAGTGGTACGTCTAACGGTACCATCAGCACACCAGATGATACTCCGCTGGTGGGGATTCCTTGGAGACCACCCCACACACATCTACAGAGATGCATGTGGAGAGTGGAAGTGCAAGTGGCAGTGCGAGTGCCTCACTTCTGACCCTCGTATTCTGATTACCTTTTCTGAATCTGGGTATGTGAAATAATCTTTATTCTTGTGTTATGCAATGTGAATTAATTATGTAGTTGATTATTTTTTTCTAATTAATCACTCTTTTGCTATCATACAAGTGGTATGAGACCAAGTAATGAAGTGACTCGAGTCTTCCGACAAATATTCGATAGGAAGTGGTTTCCTGAGGGTCATTCGTGGAAGGGACTGTTGGAGGAGCAAAACGGTTTTATTTTGAGGAGTTTAGGGTAATAAAGTCATGGCTACTTGATATTTTTTATATTTTTTTGTTTTGATATATAGTTGACATTGTTTTATATATATTGTGAACTGCAGAAGAAATTTCGATGGGATCCCTCATTTGAAAGTATTGTGTATGACAAGTTTTGCAAAGGGTGCCCGACGCTACGGAGAAGTATTGTACGAGATCAGGACTGAACATAAACTTCGACCGTCACTTGATCAAGAGATCTTGAGAGCGTGGGAGCAAGTGTGGAACTCTCCCCAGTTTCGACGCATACGAGAGGTGAACTCCAAAAACAGACGTACGGAGTTCGAACCAGGAGCTGGAATGTCAACCCACTGTGGCGGTTCACGCTCTTACCCTGATCATAAGGAGAAACTGGTACGTATATTTTAATAAAATGCATGGGGTCGGAGCTAGGTACCCCTTTTTACTAGAATTTTGATTTCTAATGCATGGGGTCGGAGCTAGGTACCCCTTTTTTACTAGAATTTTTATATGCAATGCATGGGGTCGGAGCTAGGTACCCCTTTTTTACTAGAATTTTCTTTCTAATGCATGGGTCGGAGCTAGGTACCCCTTCTCCTCCCTCTTACAACTAATAACATGACACAAATTATCATACCTGCTTGATTAGTTCATTAGCTGCCGATGGTATTTTTCTGCCGCGTTTATTTTCTTTAGCTGTGCAATCTGATTTCACAGTTTCAAAATCATCAAATTTCCATTAGCTATGACTGACTGATAAGAAGATAGCAATGATAAGCTTGTTTCAGCAATTCATAGTCTTCAGGGTATGTTTCTGTTTTAAGTCAGATTTTAACCAATCCTTGAAGCTTGGTAGGTACAACGCATTTTAGTCTGAAATAGATTTTAACACAGCTTTCCCTCTCCGTGTTACTGCTTTTATACTCAATGTTAACGTACATGTTCTGGCACAGTTATCCTGTTACTGATAAGGAGTATAAATAAATATCCAACAGCTTCAACAGCATTTAGGCGCGTGGATTATGCTCTTTTCTCCATCTATTATCTGTCTTTTTAGGCTACTCCCTGAGAATTATTTTAATACATCATTAAAGTTGTTATACATTATTTTCTAAGGCTCATGTCGCTATTTTTTGCATCCTTGTTTTAAAAAAAAACTGCATGGTCAAAATCCATTTAATCCATTATCCGAAGAATCTGTTTTGACAAGTCTCTAAACTTTACAGGCTGATTCTCTTTATTTTCCTTGACAGTTTCTAAACTTTGAAAGCTGGATCTCTTATTTTGGTATTATGTCTTTGTTCATAGCTTTAATATGACATGTTCGCTAAAACCTTGTTCGTGTCTGTATAAGATGGGAGTATAACAGGTGATAAACTGCAAATCACTTTTAAAATGGATAGTATATGTTTAAGTGATTAGTTCATTAGCTGTCGATGGTATTTTTCTGCTGCGTTTATTTTCTTTAGGCAAATTCTTGCCTACAAGTAGATGTATCTAGGATGGCTACATATAGGGGTAATTTAGTCAAATACAAATAAAAGAGATGAGAGATAGCAGGGGAGGGAGAGCGCGCGCGAGAGGTAAGTAACGTTTTGTGTTTTTTTTTTCATTTTTCATTTTTTTAAGAAACAGATTTTAATTATTTTTGTTTTTATTATAAAAACTTTAACTTATTGTAACTTTTAATATAAAGTCCAAAATGAAAAAAAATCATATCATTGTTCATCTAAATTCGAGCTCTTCAAAACAAGACCAGTCATGGATATGTTTTGACAACTTTTAAAAAAATTATTTTTACATATATAGTGCACAAAACGTAAAAAAAACTTGTACAGATGGTCATACAAACCTGTACAAATGTTCATTAAAACATGTACATCCACACGTAAAAACTTGTACTTCATCGCAATAACTCGACAGGTTTTTAGGGTTTGTGGTAGCGGGTTTAGGGTCGTTAGACCCTAAACCCGCCACTGCAAACCCTAAAATGTCTTCGACGTTTTTTAGCTATCCTAGGGTGGGTTTTGGGTGTTTTGGGGGTAGGGTAATCTATTTGGAATTTGTTTCGTACTTTATTGTAGCAACTAACTCGACAGGTCCTAAACCCGCTACCAAACACCCAAATAATGTCTTCGACGTTTTTTAGCTATCTAGGGTGGGTTTTTGGGGTAGGTAATCAATTTGGAATTTGTTTTGTACTTTATATTGTAGCAACTAACTCGACAGGTTTTTAGGGTTTGTGGTAGCGGGTTTAGGACCCTAAACCCGCCACTACAAACCCTAAAATTGCCTTTGACATTTTTAGCTATCTTATGGTGGGTTTTGGGGTTTTTTGGGGGTAGGGTAATCTATTTGGAAACCGTTCTATACTCTAATGTGATAATGTACATGTTTTAATGTGAGAATGTACATGTTTTAATGTGACGATGTACATGTTCAAATGTGAGAATGTACATGTTCAATTATGAGAATGTATATGTTTTAATGACATCTGTACATGTTTGTATGACCATCTGTACAAGTGTTCTTCTTTATATGTACATGTTTTAATTTAAGGATGTACATATTTAATTAGCTGTACAGGTTTATATGACTATCTATATGTTTTTAATGCGGGATGTACATGTTTTTACGTGAGGATGTACATGTTTTAGTGAATATTTGTACAAGTTTGTATGACTATCTGTACAAGTTTTCTTTTACATTATGTGCTCCATACATGTAAAAATAATTTTTTTAAAAATTGTTAAAATATCCATGACTGGTCTTGTTTTGAAGAGCTTGAATTTAGATGAACAATGACATAATTTTTTTTCATTTTAAACTATTATTAAAATTTACAACTATTTAAAGTGTTTGTGATAAAAAAAGAAAAAAAAGATATTTAAAAAAAATTCACAAAGCAAAGGCGTTTAAAAAAAAAAGTACGAGGGCGCCTGTGATGTAGCCATCTTTGGCTACACCCAGGTGTAGCCAAGACAAGCCGTTTTCTTTAGCTGTGCAATCTGATTCCACAGTTTCAACAAAATCATCAAATTTCCATTAGCTATGACTGACTCATAAAGATAACAATGATAAGCTTGGTTCAGCAATTCATAGTCTTCAGGGTATGTTTCTGTTTTAAGTCAGATTTTAACCAATCCTTGAAGCTTGGTATGTACAATGCATTCTCAGTCTGAAATAGATTTTAACACAGCTTTCCCTCTCTGTGTTACTGCTTTATACTCAATGTTAACGTACATTTTCTGGCACAGTTATCTTGTTAGTAATAAGGATATACAAGCAGCCCTTATTTGATTTCTGTTGGAACCCTTTGCGTGAATACTTTTTGCCTATAATATTTGGGACTCTTTCCTGTTTGATAGATACAAAAATGGCAATCACCAAATTCCTCGAAGAATTACCTGAGCATGGCTAATTGGTGTTTAGATGTACTTAATACTGTATGGTATATGATCCTTTGTGTTGTGGTGTCATCCTATGATTTGTCGCTTTCATATCGCTTGCTCTTATCCATAATATTCAGAGTTTGTTAGAGTTCTATTATTGTATAGCGCATGTGCATGTAGGTAAGTTTTTTTAGAACAGGTTCTATTATTGTATAGCGCATCTTTGATCACCGTTTACTAATACTTGAATGTGTGTGTTTTTCACTGAAGGAAAAAGAGAAAGGTGCACCGGTGGATGCATACACCCTGTTTCTTCACACTCATACTAAGAAGAATGATCGTGGAGAAAGGGTATTTAGTTGTCCGAAAGCTAAAGCAGTGGTGGTACGTTTTAGTGCTTTTAAACACCTAATTTGAATATTAGTGTTCGCTATTTAATTACTAACATTCATAACTTTCTATATTTATGTAGGATGAAATCGAGCAAGAGTTGCCGACCACTACAAATTATGATGAAGCTGGCACATCTCAGCCTGTTGATCCAGTAGAGGTAACAAGGCTTTTTACAAGGCTGTGAAGGGAAAGTCGAAGAAGCAAAGAGTGTATGGTCTTGTAGACTCTGCCAAGCAATACTACCCGGAGCAATATACCCGCACTACCCCCCAACATCTACATTTGATGAGCAAAAATTTCAGCAGTATAAGGAGGAGGTTGATGCTAAGATGAAAGCGGAGATGCAACAATATCAAGAGAAGATTGAGGAGGAGATGAGGAGGGCGGGATGAGGAGATGAAGAGGCGGGATGAGGAGATGCTGAAGCGCCAGGAGATGATTTCACAGTAGTTCTCGCAGTTGATGGCCAGCGCTCCGTGGTCACAGTGGGGTCCACCTCCTCCTTCAGGTTCTCATCAGGTCGGGCCGTCATGGGGTCCATCTTCAGCTGCACCTGGTTCTCATCAGACGAGTTCATCATTGGGTCCACCCTCAGCATTTGGGTCTCAGAGTGGGATACCGGCACAGGGATGGTGGTCGGGGCCGACTCAGGGATGGTGGGGCCCACCACAGATTGCACCTCATGCCCCACCATCTACATCACATGCTCAGGTTCCAACGAAAGGGAACCTGCAACAAGCTAGGGATAGAGATACTGATAAGTCTGATAGTTCAGAGAGTGACTGATATGGTGTATGTATGATTAACGTAAACTTTTAGGTTTTATCAGTATGACTTATGGTTTTCTATTTGTGATGTTGAATATTAATTTTCAGATTTATAAAATGAGTTAAATATATGTTATAAAATTAAATATTCTAAGTACTATGTTTTATAATATATGTAAATAATTTTAATTCTGAAATAGCTATTAAAAATAAAGAATAAATCACAATATAAACAAAATTTGATCAAATAAATACAAAATATAGAAAATGTATTAATACTTATGGATTACCTACGGTCTGTCTAATAATAACAGTTGGTTTAAGATCTGTAGGTAATCCGAAGGTAAAATATTACCTACGGAATATTCCGTAGGTAATATTTTACCTACGGATTACCTACGGAACACCTAACGAAAATGGCCCGTATACAATTCCGTCGGTAATCCGTAGGTAAAATATTACCTTCGGAATTTTTCCGCAGGTAATATTTTACCTACGGATTACCGACGGATATTATAATAAGAGGAAGCGATGACGTGGCATTCGATTACCGACGGATTTTCCGTAGGAAATTTACCTACGGACAGTTCCGTAGGTAATCCGTAGGTAACTATGGCTGACATTTCCGTAGGTAATCCGTAGGTAATTTACCGACGGACACACTTTTCCGTCGGTAATATGATTACCGACCAATTATATACCGACGGATGGTTTGGGTGAAATTTTATCGGTATTCCGTCGGTAATTCTGATTACCTACGGATTACCTACGGAATCGTCCGTAGGTAATTTGCTTTTTCTAGTAGTGCATGGTCAACCTCCTATATGAGGATTACATCCGGTATGAGTAAATAACCGAAAGTATAAGTATACTGAAGTTTGGGACAACCCTTAAACTTAAGAATACCCAAACCTAAGAGAATTCCCTAAGTCATTAGGAACATCGAGAGTGATGCTTCTAGACCTTTATACAGGATTATATTATAACTCCGAGAGAGGAGTGTATGGGAATGTGATAGTCCGAGAGTAGTCGGACCTATGAGGAAGTAGTAGGAACTAAGAGAAAGTTCCGGGAGCTAGTTGAGCCTTCCCACCATGCTAGACCCAGAGTAGGGTCGAAACCGGGAAAGTAAGACTATGCGCTAAAGCCATGTGTTTTGGCTTAAGAAAGTATTAAGAGAAACAAGCGTGACGTAGGAGGCCTGTAGTGTCTCGAGAACTACAAGAGCTTGAGTATTAGGAACCCAAGAGTGTGTGTGAGATAAAGTATAAGTAACCCAAGAAATGGGTGAGTATAAGAATGAATAACCCAAGAAAATGGGTGAGAATAAAATAAGTAACCCAAGAGAGCGGGTGAGTTATTGAATGAGTAACCAAGGCATAGTGGGGTATAACCCTCAAGGCCAAGAGTAAATTGATACAACTAACAACCTTGTTATGTTAGTTAGGGATTGTATCCCATGATTGAATGTCGAATCCTTGTGTAGTGTACATATATAATGTATTACTATATGCATGTTGAATGAATTAAAATGAACTCCATGCTCTTGACAAAAGTAGTCGGCGTACCCCGGTTAGCACGCGGGTATGCGAATTTCATATGCAGCGTTAAGCTGAGCCCTTAGGGGCATCGTTTTTATTTGCAGGTACACCAGAGACGATACCGTTCGAGTGTAGGATGGGGTCTGTGGTTAGCATGGGTAGTTAAAATTTATTTGCTCATGTATTTGAATAAGGTGTAAGACCGAATATGTTATCAACATCCGTGTATTGTAGACTCGGTATAGTAAAGAACTGAATTGAGAAATGTATCGTGACTCGGTTAGTAATAGATAAGTATTGTATTTTATATTGAGTACTCGGTCATTCCGGTCCATCAGACCGATGCAGTAGTTGTGTTAGGCCTGGTTAGCCACGTGGGTGGCTAACGGTGTTGTATCACCCTCCGCTGTATGTAGAGTTCCGCTGCGGGATTAATGGAAATTTGTGACAGTTTAAGGGTAATGACGGTTTAGCGGTTGGGGTGTTACAGGTTTCCTTCGTCGAGCTTGTGAAACTGGGCATTACCTGCTCAGTGCTCATAATACGCGCTTGAACCTTGTATTTGATGTAGGTAGAGAAATATTTTTTTATGCCTTCCCATGTACTTGGAATTCTAAGGTCAAGGCCAACATTATTGACCTCATTCACTCCAAATATTATTGCAATATGGTTTATCATATTTGATTGCAAGCATGTAAAAAACATTAGCCATGCCTTGACTACACTAATACTCTACCCCGATGCTTCTCTAAATTCCTCAACGAGATGTAACATTCTTTCTGCATTAATTTTAGTTGCTCTCCTGAAGATAGCATAGTCATCCACAAAAGAATAGGTTTGTAATGTCGAATCCCTGCCCTTTACATGTGAACCCATGAATGACCCCACTTGGACCACTGCGTAGGCTAGAGGATAACACCTCCATGCAACATACGAAGAGGAACGATGAGAGGGGGTCACCTTGACTTAAACCTCTCTGAGGCCAGAGGTTTGGCCCAGGTTTCCATTAATGAGAACTGCAAATAAGATGGAAGTAATGCACTTTTGTACTAGGCGGACCGAATTCTAATGGAATCCCATACTTCGCAACACTTCAAGTAAAAAGGGCATTCAGTTCGATCGAAAGCTTTTTCTATATTAAATTTATAGCAAAAAACCTATGGGCTACTTTTGAGGACCTCACGAGTGAATAAGTTCATGGGCAATAGTGACGTTATCAAATATGAGTCTCATGCACCGTGATCATTTGAAATAACAGTTTTTATGGCATCACAAGCTCTATTAATCAAAATTTTTGAGATTACCCGATGGATAGTGTTGAATAAGTATAGATCTGAATTTGTCATTGTCGAGGCACCTGCTTTCTTTGGAATCAGAACTATGTGTGTGTGGTTGAGGCACGAAGACATTGCATCTGAGTTGAGTATGCTGAGGACTGTGTCTATGGAATCATCTCTAATTATGCTCTGGAATGTTTTAATGAAGGTGCCATTTATATCGTCTGGTTCTAGAGCCTTATTTGGATGGATATCTCAGATAATTGTTAAAAAACTTCCTCTCTAGAATAACGGAGTTCCGGTTGACTATACTAATCCGGTAGAACCCTATTTTTTATACATGTAAGAAGGTGATGATTGATTTGCGGCATAGATGTAGTGAAGAGGTTAGTGAAATATGATCTGGCCGGCTGCCTCCTCAATATCATTCTAGTTTGAGACCGGAGTCCCCTGAGGTTTGATAAGTTCATGAATGATGTTCATACGTTTTCTTGACTAGGTTCGACTAAAGAAGGACGTCGTATTTCTATCGCCTTCCCTCAACCATTGTTGTCTTGATCTTTAGGCCTAATGTGTTTCCTCTTTTAACAGAATCCAATCCAATTCTCAGCTAAGATCTTTCCACTTCTTCAGGTTTTCCCTCATTGGAGGTTTTTCAGCAACATAGTTAATCTCCATCCTAAGTTCATTAATGGTCGTCCTTTCCGCTCTAGCTCTTCGAGTGCCTCATGATTTAAGGGTTTTGCCACATTGAAAGATATTTCCCATGTAATCACTTTGTTCACTTGAATTCCGCCAAATACGACATATATTTTGTTTACATGTTGGTTTATTGGCCTAGGAATTATCAAATTTGAAGAGTTTAAGGCCAGACCTTTCAATTGGCCTTAAACTAGGAGTGATAGGACGGTGATCTGATCTTCCTCATCGTAGGTGAGCATTGCTTGCTTTTGGAAAGAGGTTAATCCATTGTGATGTAGCAGTAAAACGGTCCAATCTACTTTTGGTGTTTCATCGATCCCTTTGTCAGTTCGTGAATGTGTAAATTTTGCCACTAAAACCCAATCTAGGAGGCCACAAGCACTAAGACAGGATCAGAAAGCATGCATGTGGGATCTAACCCTATTACCTCTTCCACTACCTTCATATCCATACATTATCTCATTGAAGTCCTCGAACACAAGCCAGGGGTTAGTGAGTTGAATTTGCAGATTTTGGATGAGAGCCTAGGTTCTCCATCGATCCGTGGCGAGTACCAACCATAGAGTCCAGAACACCTCCATCCTGTATCGTGGCTAGTTCCTACCCAAAATCAATAAGGTGAGCATAATAGGAATGGATACTTGCCAGTATCGAGTGCTTTCTATAGGGCGAGACCCCCCACTACGCCCAACAATCGACGATGAACCTAGAGAAGCTTCTCAGGCTGTGATCTAACCTGTCCATTTCTCTGCTTATTAGGTTGGTCTTCAAGAGGAAGATGAAATCTGGTGCCACCTCTCTAATTACCTGGGTAACGCATCGGCAAGAGTTAAGGTCTCCCACTCCTCCATAATTACGGGCAAGAATGATTATTAATGAAGAAGGAGGAAACAAGTCGATGAAATTAAAACAAAAGCAATTGCATGTGGTGGGAACGGAGAAGATTTTCACCGAGAGAATTAAGAAAGTGGGTGTAATGGTATGAAATATACCATAGGGAAAGGCCACAATCAGCTGTGCAAGGCCATGTCCCAGGGCGGGAAATCTCGTCCCGGGCCTCATCATCAGATCATGCCTTCAAGACTCATTCAGTGCCCGATCAAACATCTTCACCTCCAAATAACTCGACTTGTGGGACGGGCACTCAAAATACCGTTTTCGGTCTTGATCCCACTATTTGCTTCCAGTCCTGCTCTCAGACAAGTTGATGTAGGCTAAGTTGGCTGAACCACTATACTTCCTAGTGTTCGATTGGTAGAACTAGATCATACGTTTTCAATGGGGAATAAGATGTGAAGAGCATAATCGATACCATAAAGGTGAAGAAAAGGTAAGTCAGTGACTGCCGGTAAACAGGGTGAAAAAATCAAAAAAGGCAAACAAGGGAGACTAGCGGGCAAGGAGGCGGAACATGCAGAACTCTTACCGGGAGAGAAAAACAAACTACCAACGTACAAGCATCACTATCTTATTACTATCTCATTGTAATACAGTATGGAGAGCATGGAGCTGGTGCCATATTAGAATATGGAGACTGTCCACATGTCAACACTTTATTGATGGGAAATAAAGTAAAAAGAAAAAAAAGGAGAGGAGAGAATAGTCACTCGCACATACGGGAGAGGGGCAGAGGTGTAGGTGAGTAGGAGAGAGAAATTGTATTTTTTTTTTCAAAATGTTTACTTATAAACTATCAGTGCAAAATTATAAAAAATTATACCATTGTACATCATTTTCGTGCTCTTCAAAACAAGATGCATCATGGATATGTTTTAATAAACTTAAAATTTCAGTGTTTTAGAAGGAGTATATATTACATATTTTTTAAATGAATCATATTTATTAACAAAATGAATCTTCTTTAACAATAAATAAACCTTATTCATTAACAAAATGAATCTTACCTCAACACTCTAAAAACCACATTTTTATGTTGTACCTAACCATAAACCCTAAAAATATGTCGAGTTAGTAACGACAATTTAAAGTGTAGACTAATGCCAAAAAGATTACCTACCCCCAAACACCCTAAAATCCACTCTCGCATAAGTTTGTGGTAGGATTAACTTTACTAGTATTAAACAAAATATTCACTGTTCTTAAACCTTTGATTCACCTTTTAAAAAACCTTTAATTCACTTTCTTAAACCTCTGATTCATTTTTCTTGAACCTTCA